>JAXBDA010005175.1:0-25528 GCA_036023075.1 Gaultheria prostrata
ATGTAACTTCTATTCACTCAATCTTTTGACTTATTGGGATCTATGTAATAACTTTAAAACTTATGTTGGGATATTTATGTATTCGGGGTACGATGTAGTACCACCTTGAGACTTGTTGACTTGACCATATATGTTGTGGAAGTTTGACTTGAACTTTTAATGGAAAATTGTTGACTTTTGACTTGTGCCACGTAGATGTTGTGGAATTTAGTTTGTTAAAAAGCAGGGCGTGACAGTTGACCAGGGGAGTTCAACCGACATTCTGTATTATACAGCCTGTAAGGCCTTGCAGCTCAGTCCAGACCATCTGTTGCCGGCCGATTCCCCTCTTTTCGGATTCAGTGAGGTTCCGGTCTGGCCGATGGGATGAATCACTTTGCCAGTAACAGCTGGCAGCAGGACCCTTGAAGTGGAGGTCATGGTGGTAGACGCGTCGAGTCCTTACAACATAATCCTCGGACACATTTGGTTGCACGAAATGAAGGCTATTGCCTCCACTTATCACCAGGTCATCCGGTTCATTGGAGCAGATGGTTGGTAGGAAGACATTAAGGGAGACAAGATGATGGCAAGAAGATGCCAAGTGAATGCAGTCCACATGAAGAAGAAGGTGACCAAGACTAAGAAGAAGAAGGAAAGAAAGCCAAGATCGATTGAGGAGCTGGAAGGCCCTGCCTTAGAGGATGTGGGTTCTCCGGCAAAAGAGAAAGCGGTGGAGGATTTGGTGACTGTCCCAATCAATGAAGATGGGAGTCGGTACTTCCTCCTCGGATCGACCTTGACAAATCTTGAACGGAATCAGATGGTGTCCTTCCTCAGGGAACACATAGAGGTTTTTGCTTGGACTCCTTACGAGATTCCAGGTATTGACCTTTCTTTTATTTCACATTCCCTCAATGTGGACCCTGAAAAGAAGCCAGTCATCCAAAGGCCGAGACAATCTTTTTCGGCCCACTCCGATGCTGTTACCGTGGAGGTGGGACGATTGCTAGAAGCAGGGGCCATCCGAGAGGTCCAATATCCAACTTGGCTATACGGTCGTAGTACCAAAGAAGAATGGGAAGCTACGCTTATGTGTAGACTACACCAATCTCAACGATGCCTGTCCGAGGGATTGTTCCTCACTCCCTCGGATAGACTAGTTGGTTGACGTCACGGCCGGACATGGCCGGCTCAACATGATGGACGCTTACAGCAGTTATCACCAAATTGCAATGTCCGAAGCTGATCAAGAGAAGACCGCTTTCATCTCCTCAAGAGGAACCTACTGCTACAAGGTGATGCCCTTCGGCCTAAAGAATGTCGGGGCCACCTACCAGCATATGGTCACCAAAATGTTCGCCAAGAAGCTTGGGGACACAATGGAAGCATACATCGATGACATGGTTGTAAAGAGCAAGTACACTTCGGATCATCTGGACCACCCAACCGATATTTTTGCCATCCTGAAGAAGCACAAACTGCGCCTCAATGCCGAAAAGTGAGCCTTCGGTGTCGGCTCCGAAAAGTTCCTCGGTTATATGGTTACTCGGAGAGGCATCAAGGTGGACCCAAACCAGATAACGGCCATCGCAAAGCTCCATTCTCCAGGAACAATCAAAGAAGTACAGGGGCTAACAGGAATGGCCGCATCACTCAACAGGTTTATCAGCCGGTCTTCGGACCTGTGCCGACCATTTTTCGAGTCCATCAAAATGAGCAAGAGAAGGTTTAAATGGACCAAAGAATGTGACCGAGCGCTGGGCCAACTTAAAACTTATCTCTCTTCAACACCCCTACTTGTCATGCCTATCGGCTACGAAGATCTCTATCTCCACCTCTCGGTATCCCACCATGCTGCCAGTTCGGTACTCTCCCAGCCTATCTACTACTTGAGCAAAACCATGATCCCTGCCGAAATGAGGTACTTGCCCCTGGAAAAGCTCATCCTAGCCCTTGTCACAACCAAAAAGAAACTACTGCCCTACTTCCAAGCCCACACTATCATAGTCATCACCGAGTATCCCCTGAAGCAAGTTCTGAAGAATGCGAACCTCTTCACGTGGGTCTCAAAATGGAGTCTGGAGCTCCCGAACTTTGATATCCAGTACGAACCACAGACAACAATAAAGGGACAGGATCTGACAGATTTTATCGCCGAACTGACACCTGAAATCGATGACAAAAGGGAAAGCCTCAAATTTTCGGAGGGTGTGACCCTTCAGCAGTCAATAGAAGCTGGACCGAGTAAAGTGGTCCAGGAAGAAAGGACTCCGGCAGAGGCTGGCTGTACAGCACTGCCCGAGAAACCTGAAGAAGAACGTCCAAGAAGAGTTTCACAACCCAATGCCTTCTGTGCCTTCCATCAATTTCCCAATCATGCTACCAACGAGTGTCAATGCCTCCGTCACGAGAACCAAAATCTCACTAATAACAAAACCGTCCATCCTCCGTCACCAGAATCCAACATCATATCTATAGAGGGTTGAATTCTGGAATCTGTTTGGTGCCCCTAAACCTGCAAGACAGAGAACAGTTAGAGCACCCTTGCCCTTGATGGCAAAGGCCCTCCGATGCTTAAGTTAGTAATGGGATTTACTAATTAAGCCAAAGACAATGCATATAACAATGAGTTACAGCGTACCTTTCATCGTGGGCATAATGCATGTATTTATAGGCATAGGCTAACTTGTTGGCCAAGGGTCCTCGTTGCCCCAGTTTCCCTATCACATTAGGATACCCTTCTTAATAGGACTCTTCCGATTAGGTACGGTGGCATTACCGTAATGATCTTTCACGGCTAATGTGACTCTTTTCCATATAGGACCTCTTCCCATATGTTTGTGCAATATGATTCTCAATAGGATTTTTCATTCCTTATCCGATATGGAATGCTCACGTCATTCCCTCAAATCACGGGATACGCCTCTTATCACGTAAGAGAGTATTCCAGACCATTCCAGAACGTCTTCCCGTTCTGCTAGCTCAATAGCGGTGTAGTTGTGCTGCCACGTAGGACGGCTGTACTACCACTGGTCTGTAGATCCTGTGGCCGTGCTAACGTGTAGCTCGGTCCTGACTCTACACCTCATCGTGGTGCCATGGTTAACTATGTGCTGCGCATCTGGCCCTACACGTGGCCTTTCTAGCTCGGCTCCCCTGTAGGGTACACCCACGTTATAGTGCCGAGCTAGGGCACTCTAGAGGGACTTGTAGACACCCCAATTTTTAATGACCTGTGCATCCCCGATAATGAAAAGAAACACTGAATATACCTTGGAACGAGTCCCTTGGGTCAAACGGGTCAAAAGAACCAAAATCCTAAAGCCACCTGAACCGTACGGCTTCATTTCAAAAACCGTACGGCTTAGAAATCCATTGACACCGTGCGGTGTGGCTACAAGGACCGCACGGTCCATCTCAAGACACCGTACGACACCACTTCTGTTACCACGAATCCTGGGAGTAATCATCTCGGCCAACAGCTCAGAACGAATATCGATTTCGTACGAAGCAAAAGGGCTACTTCGTAGCTCGACTTCCCGCCGTGGGAATTTTGTTTAACGTATGACAATGTCCAACCTCTTCACCTATATAAACCAAGCTCTATCAACGAGCTTGGGACGGAGATTTTGGAAAGCAAAAAGTCCTCTCTCTCTCTCTCATTGAAACAAAAATCGCTACATCTAGCCACTCTCTAAATTGTTATTTCCCAAAGTCACCCAAATACCCGTACTGGAGTTCTACCGAGTCTAGCAAACCGAAAGTTCATTCTCGTTCCAAAGGTATATTAAGTGTTCTGATCGATATCTTCGTTCTTGAGGGGGTTTTTAGGTTTAGGGTGGTTCCATATCTCTCAAAAACTGAATTCTTTCAGTAAGTTGTATAACCCATGGGTTATTCGTGTCTCTAGAGTAATGCGGTGGACATCGTCGATATGTTCTACGACATTCATTTGAGTAAGAGACATATTACAAATCTTTTAAAAACGTTTCTGTCTAAAAAATACAAGTTTTTACATTAAGAAATCATCCATTTCTTCACTTGCCTCGAAAGCAAAATTCGAAATTTCTTCAATCAGTGGCACCGTGCGGCATTAATACCTGCACCGTGCGGTGTAGTTATAGACGTCGTGCGACATCAGAGGCAAAATCTGAGGCAAAATGGGATTTTCATGATCTGTTTTGAAATTTGAATACTCTGTTTTAGGAAAAACTTATAAACCTTTTTATTACGGATCACCCCCTTTAGTTTTCTGTCCTTACTGTTTAGTCCTTGCTCTTTAATGTTTCATGTCAATTTGTCTCCCATGTGATTTATTATCATCATTTGTTTCTTTAATGTGTCATTTCTCTTTTATTTATTTATAAATTGTTCATGTGTCAAAGTTTTCAATAAAATATTTTCAGAAAAAATCCCACAAATATTTAGTAAAGACCGGAAAATTCCGGGCACACGGGGTGCATTTTTCAAAGAAAACCTTCCCCGCGGGTAACCCGGCTCTCGAACCCAAAATCTCTATTGTTCGCAGACCAAACCCTTTTTTTTAGCGGCACAAAAAGTGTCCTTATTTTTCTAAACGGTTCCTCGGGTACCTAACATTTTCCAAAAATTAAACCCCGGGTGGCGACTTTAAATTTTCTTTTTTCCTAAAATTCGCCCTTTTCTCTTTTCAAAACAAACCGCGTGGGCCCCGACCGTCCACAAAATGGCGACTCTGCTGGGGATCGATATTTTTTAAGTTAATCCTTATTTTGACATTTTACATTTGTAAAATGACCCTTGAAAGCTTGACACAACGTACATGCTTCGCGCTGTCAAAGAAAGGAATGATGTCAGGGTGGAAGCCCGATCAATCCGGACTGGAGCTTTCCCGAATTTTGAGGTTTTGATTAATTTAAAAAGCGAGCAAAACTTGAAAAATATTTTCGGATTTTTTTTTTGTTTTGAAAAAGGTTTTATCGTTAACTTTTTGCATTGCACGTGCATTGTTACTAGCCCCGTCGCTGCGTCCTGGTTACCCTACCCAGCTTGCTGGTGTTAGGACATCCCAGGATTCTCGGCAACCTTGGACGATGATGAGTCAGCCTGCCGTTATTACCCTTGCCACGTCAGTATTCTGTGCAAAGGGGAGGCAAATATTGGCTCTAGTCTGGGGAACCCTCTTAAACCAAAACCGGCCTCTGCACATAGATAGCCATAGAACCTTCCAACCTACGACAGGACCCACATGGTAGGATTATGTGATATACTCTGCTACTTGTTTACTGCTTTTCCATATCCTGTTAGCATGCTGCCTGTTTACCGCTTTTGCACATACCATGCTACCCGCTTACTGCTTTTGTATATACTGCTCTCATGTTGCATGCATACACAAATTAGATTGGCCCCTAGCTTGTCACTTCACTCACCTGGAAGTTGCCCCAACAATCTCTGGTTATGCTGAACATTTCAAAATCCTATTTTTCAAAAATAGCTGCAATTAGGCCTTGCCTTTTTCCCAAAATTGAAATTAGTACCTTTTTGTCAGAGAACAATGGCTGGCCAATCAAGCAACAAGAGACTCAAGTCTACCTTCACTACTCACCACAACGCTCCTACCTGGATTGTTGAAGAGTACAAGCCTAAGCAAAAAACCCCTGAAGGAGACAAGCTCTACAAACGGGTTGATCCAGTCCCCGAACGCAAGCCATCAGATGTACCAAACCAGTGGGATGACACTGACAGCCACTCAGGCTGGAAGTTCTACATTACCCCGGATAGCAGTCCAAGAGTGCTTCCAGACAAAATCACTATTATGTACGAGGAAGACAGCGATTTCTGTGTCATGCCTCCAGTCAAATACCATGATGAAGAGGGCAAGCTTGTGTACTACTTTGCTGACCCAGTCACTGGTCACAAATACTGGGATGTGTGTGACTGTCATGAATGCTACGAAGAATGCCTCCGTAACAACGATGGCATGTCACCAAAATAGCTTGAAGAACAATACGCTTGGGAGAAGCAGCAGGAAGAAGAAGCTAGGACCCGCAAAGGGAAGAAGAAGGTTGGTGAAGCCAGTTCACCGTCCAGTCCAGTTATTCCAACTCATCCTATCCCATGAAGTTGCAATCTGAACAAGTAAAAGTGTGCCAACAACCAGATCCTATCAAGCCGTCAAGGGCCTTTTTTTGGAATAAAGCCAGCATCAGTTGCCCAGTCCAAATGTTGTCTGCTCATCAAGTCTGTAGTCCAAGTCTGTTGCAGTTGCTTATCGAGTCTGTTATTATTTTCAGTACTGGCTAATTATCGTGTCTGTAATAGCATGTACTTTGCTTATCGAGTCTGTTGTTCTGTCTACCGGAACTCTTTTGTATCACTCCTGCAGTGACACTTTTCCGTCTACCGGAACTCTTTTGTACCACCCCCGCGGTGACACTTCTATAAAAAAAGACATCTTTCTTCGAAATCTTCAAAAGCCTAAAATTGCAGTCTCGAACTACGTCACGGCCTGATTCCTCTCCACGGGGATACGTAGGCAACCTCGGTCCGGCCGTTGTTTTCAAGATCTTGAACATATTCAGCAAAATCAAGAAATTTTTGGGGCAATCCTTCATCATGCATAGCACTTCATTCATGTAAATAGATTGCATGTACAACATCATTTGATTCAATCTATTCATACCATCAGTACATAACCATTGGCAAAAGCAAGAACACTCCTGCACTTGGTTGGGCTCGAACTCCCCAACAGCGATTAATTCGAACTGAGTTAAGAGCAGAACAGTCAACTAGCCTTCCAGTTATGGCCAAGACTACAGAACAGTCAGAAAAGACCGAGGTTCAGATTCTTAAAGAAGCCTTGGAGGATCAGCGAGCCACCAACAACAAGCAAATGGCTCAAATGATGATCATGATTCAAGATGTAACCTCCCGTCTGTCTGGGGAATCATCAAATTCAGGAATGGAAGCTATGATGGCTAAGGTAGCCAAACTGGAGGAATCAGTCCAGAAACAAGAAAAGATTGCAGCTACAGGCATTGACATGGAAAAACTATGCCTATTTCCGATGCCAAGCTACCTGACAAATTCAAGCCAATTGACTGGGACAAGTTTGATGGAAGCGGCGATCCAAAAGCACACTTGCAAACATATGTGGGTACCTTATCCATGTATGATGTGGAAAAGAATGCAATGGCTCAGATGTTCCAGCAAACCCTAACAGGGCCCGCACTCTGTTGGTTTCTGAACTTGGACAATTCCAAGAAAAAGACTTGGGAAGATATTGGGGCAGCCTTTGTGGCTCAGTACAACTACAACATCCAGCTGGAGATGACCATTCGAGAGTTAGAATCTACGAAGATGGGAAAGAACGAGTCCTTCGCCGACTTTGTCAAACGCTGGAG
This sequence comes from Gaultheria prostrata, assembly GCA_036023075.1. Classification (NCBI taxonomy): domain Eukaryota; kingdom Viridiplantae; phylum Streptophyta; class Magnoliopsida; order Ericales; family Ericaceae; genus Gaultheria; species Gaultheria prostrata. The sequence continues at coordinate 7,365 of JAXBDA010005175.1, forward strand.
GGGGAAAGCTTCTCAGATGATAGATAGGCCCTCAGAGAAAGAGCAAATGAGAATTATCACCGGGAACTTAGAACCGGACTTTGCTAAACACTTGGTGGTCTTTCAGACCTCCGCCGGTTTCAAAACCTTTTATGAAGCTGGCCTTGCTGTTGAAGACGCAATCCACACTGGCATATTTGACAAAGGTGAGTCAACTTCTTGGCCTAAACGAGTTTATTCCGGTAATAGCAATACCATGTTCGGACCCAATACCTATCACCAAACTCAAACCAATTCCTCCAATCCCAGACCGGTCAAAACCGAGCCAGTTAACCAAATAGCCACCCAGTCATGGCCTCTCCAAAATACATCCCAGCCAAAAAGAGAATTCTACCAATTCCCTTTCCCTCTTACCACAGTCTATAAAAAGCTCCTTGAGAAAAATCCCATCAAGCCTCTTGATCCGCCCAAGGAAATTTCCTCAAACCTCAATCCCAATGTCTACTGTGCCTACCACCAAATGCCTGGCCATCATACCAACAATTGCCTCTGCCTCAAACACATAGTCCAGGACTTAGTTGATGACGAAACCATTCCAATTCACAAACAAAAGCCCAATACTATTTCCAATCCCTTGCCTGACCACAAACAGAATATCCAAATCAACCAAATATCCTTCAGCTCCACTTCAAAGGGCCCAGACCTTCACCAGTTCAAATCCCAGCCTGTACATTGCGCCAGTCACTAAATCAAGACCCTTTGTCACAATACCAGAAAATCCGGAAGTCCATACCATTGGAAACTTTGAACGGAAGCCCAAACTCAAATGGGGTGACCTCGCAGAACAAGGAGAATGGGCCATGAGTGATCAGGAGTGGGAAGATTCCCAGCAAGCATTGTTTGGTTCTTTGCTAGTCTCTTGGGACCCAAGCCAGTACATTGTCTCAGAATTCCATGACAGGCCACCTGTTTGCATACCAACAAGCCCCGGTATTAGTCAAATTGAAGAGGCAGCAACCGGTGTTGACCCTTTGAATACAGTTTCACTCCCGACCTTGTTCGGGGAATCTAAAAATCATCTAAGCTACAGAAATGGAGAAATCCAGCACAACCTTTCAAACAGCTCCTCGCTGTCTCAGTCCTCTGAAGAAGAAGACCGCCAAGCCATCGAGACTGTCTTCAGTGATCACGATTGGTTTCCCCAGGCGTACATTATCGACGAGTCTCTACCGCGGCCATCCGCACCCTTTTCGCATGACTCCTTCATATCAGTTCTAAGCACTGGTCCACAGAAAATCACATGGAACAAAGATGAGATTGTTGACATCCGAGTCGGCAGCGATGAAGTGTGGACAGTCAATAAATCCATGCTTGATCAGTCTTTCTGGCAAGATTCAGAGGTAGCAGATCTGCAAGCAAAACTGACAGTTGAAATCAACAGTCAGAAAACTCCAGACAGTTTGATTGACTTATGGTCTGGAGATCAGAATCGCGAATAGAAAAGAGAAGCCATCCATGCTGGCAAGCGCAAAGTCGGTGAAGGATTTGCAGACTTCTGCGGTGAAAACCAGCAACTTTGGGAGGATACCGTCAACCGGGTAACAAGAAGTGGCCGAATCTACCAACCGGCCAACCTTCAAGGGAACATTTCACGCCGAATTCAGCCAGAAGAATTCATTTGGGACAAGCTCGTCCAGGAAAACTCGACTCCGGTGGAACCCGAAGTCACTACTCAGCCACCCCAAAGGAACCGAGCAACTGCGGAAGAACTAGTCCAAAAGCAGCTTGAAAGAACTCCAGCATCAGTCTCAATCTGAGGTCTGCTCTCCTCCTCCAGGGAACATGGTCAGAAACTGATCAAAACTCTATCCAACATGGAGGTACCACCTGATATCCCTCCAGAAACTATGGTAGCCCTGCTTACCCTTGCTCGTACCAAGCACGTTGTCACCTTCACTGAAAAGGATTTACCCCCTGAGGGAGCCGGTCACAACAAACCTTTGCACATCACTCTAAAATGCATGGGAAAATGGGTCCCAATCGTCCTGCTTGACAACGGATCTGCAGTAAATGTTTGTCCCATGCGGACAGCCTACTGTCTCGGTTTCAAGAACAAGGACTTTCAGCCATCCAACCTCGAAGTACGCGCATATGATAACACGCGCAGGGATGTGGCTGGAATCATCCAGATAGAAGTGATCATTGAAAGCTTCAAAACGGACATCGAGTTCCCTGTGCTCGACATCCCTTCATCTTTCAACCTGCTGCTGGGCAGGCCTTGGCTCCATCGATCAGATATCATGGCAGTACCCTCTTCCCTACACCAGAAAGTCCAACTTGGTCTGGCCACGGGAACTTTAACTATTCACGGAGATTCAGGGATCCGTCCCCATGTCCCCGACAACGCACCATTGCTTGAGATTGCTCATGGAGAAGAAGATGTCACCCTCGGTGGTTTCTCCTTCGACACTTCTGGATCGGTTCTTACCGTCAAGATGGATGAAGACTTCTCAATGAGCTCTACTGCTCTAGAGATGATGAGAAAAATGGAATACCTGCCCGGCCTGGGGTTAGGTCTGAACAACCAGGGGATGGCTGAATTCCCCAAGTTTTCAATGAATAACCACCGCTTCGGTCTCGGTTATGAGTCAGTTGACAACAAACCAAAGAAGGGAAAGAAGGTGCAAGCTAGTGCCAAGAAAAAGCCCATTTAGTTTGTAAAAGCTCCAGAAGCTATCTACCAGGGAGAACCAGAGCCATTCTGGGATATGGAAACTAAAACCAAGCCGCCAGTATTTGAAATCTTTGCAAACGACACTTGGGACAGTGACGATGAAGCCAAGAAGAGGGAAGAACTGGTTAAGGCACTCCAAGTTGACTGGATCGAAACTCTTGACTCAGGGAATCTTCAATCGCTATTCGGAGAGGAAAGTCTGATAGGTGTAGGAGAAGGCGGGCCTGCCGCGATGCTGTTTGATTTAAAGCCTGATTTGGAGCTTGGCGAGGAGGTAGAGCTGATGATGCTGAGCCAGGATGCCCTTGGAGATGTCACTACACTCATTGTGGATGCCAATGGTGTTTATAAAAATTGCACTTTTGTACCTAGAATCAGTTACATTAGCACTGAATTTGAGCCTAGCACTAAGTTTAGCACTGACTTTGAGTCTGAGTCTGAACCCAAGCATGTATCTGTCATTCCCCCGTGTCATCACTTTTCTTTCCAGTTTGAGTCTACTCTCATGTATCACGCCCCTGGGCCCCCCGCATTTGCTATCAATGAAATAGACTTTGCTTATCTTACTGTGTCCGAAATAAATTGTGTTGACCCCGACGATGAGGGAATCGAATTCGAGGAAGAAATTCCGAAAGAACTTCGATCTCTAATCAGAAGGGAAGACGAAAGTCATGCTCAGCCTCTAAAAGAAGAAACTGTTTCTATAAACTTGAAAAATGAAAACGATCCGTGCATGGTTCAAATTGGTTCCGGACTGTCTCCCAAAGAATTCAGAGCCCACTCGGATCTCCTGAAAGAATTCGAGGATGTTTTTGCATGGTCACACGCCGATATGCCTGGTATCGATCCCGAGATTGTGGAGCATCGAATCCCGCTTTACCAAGACGCGAAGCCTGTCAAGCAGAAGCTGAGGAAAATGAGGCCAGATTGGGTGCTAGAAATCAAGAAGGAAATTCAGAGGCAGATAGACGCTGGGTTCCTAATGGTAACAGAATACCCTCAGTGGGTTGCAAACATCGTTCCCGTCCCCAAGAAAAACGGAAAAATTCGGGTATGTGTAGACTTCAGGGATCTAAATAAGGCCAGCCCTAAAGATGATTTCCCGTTGCCACACATAGATGTACTTATGGACAATATTGCTGGACATGCACTCCTTTCCTTCATGGACGGTTTCTCCGGATACAACCAAATTCTCATGGCTCTCGAAGACCGCGAGAAGACTACTTTCACCACAGAGTGGGGCACTTACTGTTACAGGGTCATGCCCTTCGGATTGAAAAATGCCGGGTCAACCTATCAGAGGGCAGCCACGACGTTAGTACATGACATGATTCACAAGGAAGTTGAGGTCTACGTCGATGACATGATCGTCATGCCAAAGAAAGAGAAGGGCACCTACCCGCACTCAGAAAATTCTTTGAAAGGATTCGCAAGTACCGATTGCGACTCAACCCTGAAAAGTGTACATTCGGAGTTACGGCTGGAAAGATGCTAGGATTCATGATCACCACACGGGGCATTGAAATTGATCCTTCCAAGATTAAGGCTATTCTCGAAATGGAGCCACCCCGGACTGAAAAGGAAGTACGAAGCTTTCTCGGGAAAATTCAGTTCATCAGCAGATTCATCGCCAAGTTGACCTCAACTTGCAAGCCGATGTTTCAACTACTCAAGAAGGGTATGCCTTTCAAATGGGATGACAAATGTCAGAAAGCTTTCGAAGCCATCAAAGGCTATCTTCAGAACCCTCCGGTACTCAGGCCACCAACACAGGGGCAACCTCTCATCATGTACTTATCTGTTACCCCATCAGCCATGGGATGCATGCTCGCACAAGAAGGTGAAGGCGGAAGTGAGAAAGCAGTCTACTACATCAGCAAGAAAATGGTAGGGTGCGAAGAACGGTACACTTCTCTGGAGAAAGTTTGCTGGGCTTTGATTTGGGCTTCCAAGAAGCTAAGACACTACATGTTGGCCTACTCAGTAAGGCTGATTTCTCGATTGGACCCTCTCAAATACCTGTTTGAGAAACCGGCCCTCACTGGTAAGCTGGCACGCTGGTTGCTCTTACTAGCAGAATTTGATATCAAGTACATAACCCGGAAGTCTGTAAAGGGAAGGGCTGTCGCTGAATTTCAGGCCGATCATCCGGTAGGAGGACCAGAAGACGTGGAGTTCGAATTCCCCGATGAGAATGTCATGACAATGACCAATGATGTATGGTTGTTATATTTTGACGGGGCTGCCAACTAGAAAGGGTTTGGGATCGGAGTTCTGCTTATTTCTCCAGAAGGATCACACATTCCTCTTGCATTCAAGTTAAACTTCGAAGTCATCAACAATCAATCAGAATACGAGGCCTGCATCGTAGGGATGGAAGCTGCCCTCGAAATCGGTGTCAAAAGGTTGGAAGTAATCGGAGATTCTAACCTGGTAGTTTCACAAGCAAACGGCGACTGGAAGGTCAAGGAAGATGAGTTGAAGCCTTACCATAAGGACCTTGAGGATCTGATTCCACGATTCCAGGTAGTCATTTTCACACATGTGCCTCGATTAAACAACTGATTTGCCGATGCTTTGGCGACATTAGCCTCCATGGTGGAGATACCCAACGGAGTTAGACTCCGACCAATCATGATTGAGCAAAGGGACAAGCCCGTTTACGAATACGTCATGGCTATGGATGAGCCTGGCGATGGTCTTCCTTGGTACCACGACATCTGGAACTTTGTTGAAAAGGGCGAATACCCGGTGGGGACCGACAGAAAGGACCAGATAGCTCTCCGAAAGCTAGCATCTCACTACATTACCTGCGGGGGCAAGTTGTACCGAAGATCCCACTGCGGAATGCATAAGCTCTGTGTAAACGGCGAAGAAGCAACCAAAATCATGGAAGAAATCCACAACGGAGTCTGTGGCCCTCACATGAACGGGGCAATGCTTGCCAAGAAAGTCCTGCGACAAGGATACTACTGGTCTACAATGGAAAGTGAGTGCATCAAATACGTGCGAAGATGTCACAAATGCTAGATTCATGCCAATCTCATGCATATACCGCCATCGGAGCTACACTACATGACTTCACCCTGGCCTTTCTCAACTTGGGGCATCGACGTCATTGGCAAGATCACCCCGACTGCTTCAAACGGGAACAAGTTCATTCTGGTCGCCATCGACTATTTCACCAAATGGGTTGAGGCTGCCTCATACACAACCCTTACAGCGGTTCAGGTCGCTCATTTCATCAAGCAAAACATCATCTACCGGTATGGCGTGCCTCACGCATTCGTGTCTGACAACGGTGTTCATTTCAAGGGTAGAGCTGCGGAAGTTCTCGAAGATTTTGGGATTCAGGTCCACAAGTCGACCGTCTACCGGCCGCAAACCAACGGAGCTGTGGAAGCTACCAACAAATCCATCAAGTCAATACTGGAAAGAACGATCCAGTCTGCAAAGAACTAGCACGAATAGCTGCCGTTAGCACTTTGGAGATACCGAACATCTATCCGTACTCCGACAGGGGCAACACCCTATTCTTTGGTTTACGGTATGGAAGCCGTTCTTGTCACGCCCTCGATTTTCAACATGAATAAATCAACATTTTTCTCTGTGAGATATCTCAATAACTCATAGATTAGTCCAAAAGTCATCTCACAATGCTATATCGATAATAAACGACAAATCTAATTTCGGTACCCATGTCCCATATAAACCGTTCTTCCAAAAAAAATTACATTCTTTCAAAAGAGAGATTTAATTACAACTTTGAATTCAAATGATGAGATTTCTGATGATGAAAATATTTTCATGCCACGCTTCAGAAATGTCATGCATCCCTCGGATCGCAATACATGCCGCTTGGTTATACCTGAAAGGCTGAAACAGCAAAGGGGTGAGCATACACTTCGCCCAGTAGGTATCCCCTTATTTGTTTCAGACACATAAATACACTTCGCCCAGTATGTTTTGGTCCCTCTGAGGGAGACCGGTAGGTTCACACAAGTTCTTTGTACTTGTTGTAAGCCTACAAGGTCATAAAAATCAAGAAAAATATTTTCAAAATTTCCAGTTTTAAAGTGGTTGAGCGCCCAACCTCACCTTGGGCGCCTAACCTCTCCTTGGGCGCTCAAGCCTACACCAGAAAGCCAGTTTGGTATTTCTGGCATAACTTTTTACACGGAACTCCGTTTTTGACGAGTTACATATCAAAACGTAGATAATTTGAAGAGCTACAACTCTTTAGTTTTATTCTCTTCCAGATTCGGCATTTACAGTGCCCAAAATTTACAAATAAGCTATAGACAGATTGATGTTTTGTGTATTTTGTTCTCTAATCATCATTTTGTATCATCTCATCATCATTTTAGAGGTGTGTGTGTGTGTGTGTGTGTTAGAGTGTTATACTTGTTCATCTCTCTCTCCTTTCAAGTTCTTATTACTCATTTGTTAATTTTTTCATGAATATCTAATGAAACAAGATCATGGAACTTGTTTATTGTCCATGAACCAAACCTCACAACTGTTGATTGTTGCTGAAAATCATCTTTCTAAAGTTATTTTATGATGAGGTTATGAGTTCATGAACAATGTAACAAGGAGAGATTGATTGAAAGTGAGAGCTAAGGATCACCTTGGGCGCCCAACCTGGTTCCTGGACAGTTCCTGCAGTTTGTTTATCTTGTTGTTGTTATCATCTCATTTCATGCATGTGTGAGTTCATATCATAGTGTTATCAATCTGTCGTCAGCTTTCTCTCTCAATTCAAACTTACACTTCATTTTATGAATTCTTCTCAAAAGCTAAGTGATAAAAAATCCATGCTTTGATCAAAACCATTCTTAAATACTTTGCTGAGATTCTATTTTGGTCTTATGAGGTAAAAAAAGAATCAATTTTGAAGGTGTTCAGGATCAAAGCAAAGCATTCTTGGAATCAGGAGATGAAAATAAAACTGATGAATTTGAGAGACGTTGAGCATCTTTCATTACTTCCATTGCTCATTCTAATCTGATGAAAATAAAACTAATGCATGTGTGAGTTCATATCATAGTGTTATCAATTTGAGAGACGTTGCCCAACCTCTATTTTGTAAACAGATTGATAGATAGTTGCTGCATCTTTCATTACTTCCATTGCTCATTCTAATCTTATTTTCTGACTTCATCTTGTTTTGATCATTCATAATTTTGTTTATGTCATAATCATACATCATCATCATCATGTCATTGTAATCGTACATACACCGTTGTATCATACAATGTGTTTATCTTGCGTACATGCTCTTTATCTCGTTTATGTGTTCAAAGCCAAATTCTATACATTTTATGTCCCACAAATTATTTAGTAGAGATTGGTTCACGGACCGGGCGAGGGGGGTGCATTAAAACCCTTCCCCTCTCGTAACCAAACCCCCGAGCCCGGAAATAAAAGGTTTTTCGCACGACCGGTAAAACCATTTTTCAAAACCATTGGGCATAATGAGTCACTCTTTTTGGTTTCTCGGGTTCATTCCTTAAACCCGGGTGGCAACTCCAAAATCATTTTCAAAATCAAATCGAATCCGGGGAGCCAACGTCATCGCGTGGGCGGCCGCCCAACGGGTGTCCACACTCGCTGCGGTCGAGATTGTAACTCGCGCTTAGGTTTTCCGCTGCAACATAAGACAATATGGACACAGTTACAAATAGAATATTGGAAACACAAATATAAACATCGAAAACAGGGCGAGCAAGGAGAATGACTAACGTGGACCCGTGTCGGGCAATGGAATCCTCCAAGGGATGGGGTTGCCCTCAGGGGTCGTTGGCATCCAACCCCCAGTCACCACGAGGTAATCAATTTGTTTTCCTCTCGCTGAGTTGGGGAGGTCTGTAATTAGTTGTTGTTCTGTCTTCCTCGCCTTGAGGTAGTACGTGTCGTCGACAGTAGGAACAACGGAGTACATCCTTAGGATGACGTACCATCCTAAGTTGAAATTAGTAACCCTATTAAAGGCGACTACGCCCAAAACGACACGAACGAAATTCGTGCACATTTGGATAGGGCTTAGCCTACATCGATCACAGACCTCGTAGAGGAAGGGGTCAAGTGGGAATTTTAGGCTACCTTCCGTAATAAAAATGATAGGGACATGAATCTTCCCGTCAGCTTGATCATATTCTGACAGAGTATTGGGACCTGGAATACTGAGGTGGACATCGGCGGGAATATTGTAGTCCCGTCGGAACGCAGCCATTTTTTCGGGGCTATCTACTAGCCCTATCAGCTTTACCATGGTCGAAACCCTAAGAGAGGGGGATAGAAGGAAGGTAATAACGGAAGGTAATCAGGGACTTACAGGCGAGGTTGGGAGTTTCTGGCTGAGTTTTCCGGCGATGGAGGACGAAGCAGAGGCAGACTCGAAGCTTGAGAGCGGAGAAAACGACGAGGCTCGGTTTCTCTCTCTTTCCTTTGGAATGAAATGTGCAAGTGAGGGGGAAAATGAGGCTTTTTGGATACTTTGAATCGATGCAATGATGCCACGCACGAAAATTGAGGGAAAAGGGGGGGTGTAACGCACAGGAATATCCCCTAACACGTCCTTTGGTCTTATCGGATGTACAACGTGCATCACATCGCATTAAATGAAAAGTAATTGTGCCCCCCACGTGTCACACCCTGATTTTTCTTAAATGTAATTAATACATATTCCACATGAAGGTCAACGCCATCCACGGTCAAAGTCAAATACATCTCCCACTTTTACTACGAAATAGACAAATATCTACCGGATTTCCCAAATGGTATTACATAAGTCTAAATGTGTCTATATATCAAAATAAAGATTTAAGCCCAAGGGCATGTACAAGATCTTATCGTACAAAAATGGTAAATTATCAAGGAAAAACAATGTTAATGTAACTCCTCCTTGAGTCTTTAAAGCCATGCATGCACTTCACACAAATCCATATCATACTCCTCCATGCAGAATACCTGAAAATTTTAAGGGTGAGCTCACTAGCCCAGTAGGAAAACATCTATCGATTCTAAATGGAAAAGAGATACTAATGACGTGCAGACAAGAGACTAAATCATACGATAAGACCAAGAGATTCCTAGATAAGCACTAAGAACAACACACGACTCAAGGATCGCCAATTTAAGTCAACGAGGAAGGAAATCATTTGATAAGATTAATAGAATCATATGAAAGAGTTATGAACATCACAAAGATAGATAGCCTCCAATATAGGTTACGTACCGCCTCATTGTATCCGACACATCACATGTGTCCCCAAAAATATCCATGTCATGTTGATTGTCCATTCATTTCATTCATAGTACTTTGACATACCACAAAGGCCCCGCGTCACTTCAGGCATACCATATAGGCGTGTCACTCCGGGCATACCCTCTCGGGCCCCGTGTCAGTCCAGGCATATCCTCTTGGGCCCCGTGTCATTCCGGGCATACCCTCTCGGGCCCCGTGTCATTCCGGGCATACGCTCTCGGGCCCCGTGTCATTCCGGGCATACCCTTTCGGGCCCCGTGTCATTCTTTATCACAATTTCATCAATATTTCATGTTCTTAAGGTCATTACGGTGTCCACGCATAACCTCGTCTCAATCCGACGTTTAAAACCTTAATTCAATCAGTTATCGCTAAACGAGTGTTGTTGGGTGTCAAACACGTAACACGAACCCCGAGGAAACTTAATGAATCATTAAATATGCTAAATTATACTCATGACACATCTCTCAAGGTGTCTAAGGTCATATCGATATGATTATAACACGTTCACATACAATGGAGGTAGTCGCTCACTTTTGTCTTTGGTACCAGTACCTGTGTAACCGGTACCAGTACCACAACGGGCAGCATCTTTAGTCAGTGACAAGTACCAGTACCAGCCTATTAGGTACCAATAACTCAGTGTACGAAACTTCTGATTTCTGGTATGTACCAGTACCTGCCTAACAGGTACCAGTACCACAGCAGGCAGCCCCTCCGATTATAGACAGGTACCAGTACCACAACACACATAATTTTCTCTACAGATTCAAGGGTTTCAAATGAGGATTGGTTTAGGTGATTTCAAGGGCTTAAATAAGTATATTAGGCAATAACTCAAGGGTCCAACAACACATTAACTTAGTGGTTCATCAATTTGGTTGATTTACAAGAATTACCCACTCCCAAAGGTGATTAGCACATGATACAATGGGGTTTTCTCCAAATTTTAAGCAAAATTAAAGAAGTGTGGCATGAGTTGGACTAACTATCAAGCACATTGATCAAAGGTAACTTAGGAAAGCACAAAACCACCATGGATCAACATCAATAAGACTAGAAAACACCTCTCAAGGTGATTTAGACAAGAACAAAGGGGTGATGGAGCAAGAATAAGAGTGAGAAGCACACATACATCAAATTTGCATAAAGAATTGATAGTGGTTCCCCTACCTGTTGTGATTGAGCTTGAAACCCACTCCAAATGCAAAACCCTAACCCTTGTTCATGATCCAAGAAAAGTTCTTCAAACCCCGGAGTGAAATAAGCACACCAACGCGTGGAGCTCGAGATTTTATGAAGGTTTTATGAAGGGGCTAGGTTTGGAGGGCAAGATTTGGTGGAGAATTTGAGGGAAAAAGGAAGAAGAATGGAGGGGTAGAGAGAGAGAGAGGCCGGCTGGATAGGGGGAGAGATGAGTGTTCTCTCTCTCCTCTCACACCACACACCCACATATAACTCAAAAAAAAATTACGCCACACCCCCTCCAATTGGTTTGTGTAATGCAATTAGGTCCAAATCAACACATAACACAATATACTCTAACACTTTAACATTTTAAACATTTCCTCACATTACCCAAATATTAATTACGAAAATAAATATATTTTACGGGTCTTTACACCACGTGAGGGGAGAGGCCATGTGAAGAGTCAGACCGTCATAGAGGCCTAACCAATTACGAGCCATCTCGGTGAAAGCTCTGAACATCACTCTAACGGTAATGGTCAGAGCTGGGGAGCAATTGGAGAGGGTAAAACCCGTACTCCTGTGGACGGTCGGGGCCCACGCGGTTTGTTTTGAAAAGAGAAAAGGGCTAATTTTAGGGAAAAAGAAAATTTGGAGTCGCCACCCGGGGTTTAATTTTTGGAAAATGTTAGGTACCCGAGGAACCGTTTAGAGAAATAAGGACACTTTTTGTGCCGCTAAAAAAAAGGGTTTGGTCTGCGAAAAATAGAGAATTTGGGTTCGGGAGCCAGGTTACCCTCGGGGAAGGTTTTCTTTGAAAAATGCACTCCGCGTGCCCGGAATTTTCCGGTCTTTACTAAATATTTGTGGGATTTTTTCTGAAAATATTTTATTGAAAACTTTGACACATGAACAATTTATAAATAAATAAAAGAGAAATGACACATTAAAGAAACAAATGATGATAATAAATCACATGGGAGACAAATTGACATGAAACATTAAAGAGCAAGGACTAAACAGTAAGGACAGAAAACTAAAGGGGGTGATCCGTAATAAAAAGGTTTATAAGTTTTTCCTAAAACAGAGTATTCAAATTTCAAAACAGAGCATGAAAATCCCATTTTGCCTCAGATGCCGTATGGCATCTATAACTACACCGCACGATGCAGGTATTAATGCCGCACGGTGCCACTGATTGAAGAAATTTCGAATTTTGCTTTCGAGGCAAGTAAAGAAATGGATGATTTCTTAATGTAAAAACTTGTATTTTTTAGACATAAATGTTTTTAAAAAATTTGTAATATGTCTCTTACTCAAGTGAATGTCGTAGAACATATCGACAATGTTCACGGCATTACTCTAGAGACGCGAATAACCCATGGGTTATACAACTTACTGAAAGAATTCGGTTTTGCTGGGTTTAGGAGAGGTATGGAACCACCCTAAACCAGAAACCCCCCCTCAAGAACGAAGATATCGATCAGAACACTTAATATACCTTTGGAACGAGAATGAACTTTCAGTTTGCTAGACTCGGTAGAACTCCAGTACAGGTATTTGGGTGACTTTGGGAAATAACAATTTGGAAAGTGGCTAGATGTAGAGATTTTTGTTTCAATGAGAGAGAGAGAGAACTTTTTGCTTACCAAAATCTCCGTCCCGAGCTCGTTGATAGAGCTTGGTTTATATAAGTGAAGAGGTTGGACATTGCCGTACGTTAAACAAAATTCCCACAGCGGGAAGTCGAGCTACGAAGTAGCCCTTTTGCTTCGTACAAAATCGATATTCGTTCTGAGCTGCTGGCCGAGATGATTACTCCCATGATTCGCAGTAATAGAAGTGGTGTCGTACGGTGTCTTGAGATGGACCGTGCGGTCCTTGTAGCCACACCGCACGGTGTCAATGGATTTCTAAGCCGTACGGTATTTGAAATGAAGCCATACGGTTCAGGTGGCTTTAGGATTTTGGTTCTTTTGACCCATTTGACCCAAGGGACTCGTTCCAAGGTATATTCAGTGTTTCTTTTCATCATCAGGGATGCACATGTCAATAAAAATTGGGGTGTCTACACTTGCCCCTCTTCGACGCGGCTTAGTCACCATCATGTTGGTGTAAGTCGTGTTTGAAGATTCGGACATCCCAATTCAACTAACTGTGCGAGAAAACAAATAAGACAGAAAATTTTGGTCGAGCTCGGAGCTTCCTACGTACCTCGTTTGTGAGGATCAGACCAATCGTAGTTCGGCGGGGCCGTTTGTAAAAAATTGACACCTCATTTTTCAAAGAGGGATTAACGAACGATGTTTTTGCAAAGTGAGGGAAAATAATCTCGGGGGTTCGAAAACCGTAAAAAATAACTCGGGGGTTCGAAAACTGTTACCAATAATTTCAAGGACTCTGAAAGTCGTTAAAATAATTTAGGGGGTTCGAAAACCGTTAAAAATAAATTCGGAGGTTCGAAAATAACTTTTGGGGACTCTGGAAGTCGTTAAAAGTAATTTCGGAGGTTCGAGAACCGTTAAAAACAATTCTGGAGGTTTGGGAACCGTTAAATATAATTCTGGAGGTTCGGAAACCATTAAAAACAATTCTGGAGGTTCGGAAACCGTTAAAAATATTTCTGGGAGGTTCAGAAATAATTTTTTGGGGACTCTGGAAGCCGTTAAAAATAATTTTGGGGGTTCGAGAACCGTTAAAAACAATTTCGGAGGTTCGGGAACCGTTAAAAGTAATTCTGGAGGTTCGGAAACCGTTAAAAACAATTCTGGAGGTTCGACGACCGTTTAAAATAATTCTGGGAGGTTCGGAAACCGTTTAAAAAGAATTCAGGAGGTTTGGAAACCGTTAAAAACAATTCTGGAGATTCGACGACCGTTAAAAATAATTCTGGGAGGTTTGGAAACCGTTTAAAAAGAATTCAGGAGGTTCGGAAACCGTTAAAAAATAATTCGGGAGGTTCGGAAACCATTTAACAATAATTTGGGGACTCTGAAAGTCATTTTTAAAAAAATAATAATTTGAGATGAATATCATGGAGGATTTCAAAGATTGGTAAACCGTGAGTGATTCGAAAATTTTGATTTGATAAATGCCCAAAAAGCATGGTTTCGGGTAAAGTAATGGGCCTTTATGAAGGTGCAAGCAAATGGAGGGGCAAAAGTGTTATTTTGGAAAAGAGAGAGAGTGAGATACCGTGCGGTGTAACAGGTCACGCCGCACGGTTTGGATAATTAAACCGCACGGTGCCGAAGGCTATTTTGGCTGAAACCGCCAAGTTTGCTCCGGCTTCTTCGCTCTTTGGTTCAAATTGATCGGTTATTTCTCAAGGATTGTGAGAACCGACTCCCTTCGTCCGAAATCTTCTTCTCCATCAAAAAATCTTGATCAAAACTCTGTGATTTAAACCTATGGCAAGTTCTAGTAGTAGTTGTAGACACCCCAATTTTGATTACACATGCATCCCCAATGATGAAAGAGCACACAAAATATACCTCGGAACGGTCCTTTAGATCGAACTGACCAAAAACCCAAAAAAATACCTGAACCGTGCGGCCTTCCTCTCAGAACCGTACAGCCCAAAATTCCTTTGACACCGTACGGCTTCATTGTTGCACCGTGCGTCATCCCTTTGCATACTATACGGCACTATGTGTCAAATCCCATGATTCCCTCGTTCGCTCCAGCAGCTCAGAAACGTTGGCGTAGCACGGCAAAAACCTACTGTAGCTCATCATTTGGCCATGAGAATCTCACTCTTGTGAGAAAGGTACGGCACCCATCCTCTATATATACTCACCTCCCTCAAACGATTTCGGCCGGCTGAAAACTCGCGTACAAACCAACCAAAAATCCATAGCAAAGTCTCTCATTCTCAAAACTCTATTACTATTTCTCTACCGAAGTCAGCTCCAAAAATCATAGAATCCAAAAGCCCAGTGCCTATTTTCCAAACCTAACCAATCTCGTTCTATCATTGGAATCAATCCGAGGTATAGAATTCGTGTTCTTACTTGAAGTTTTTACTCTATGAGGGGATTACTTGTTATATCCAGAACGGTTCTATACCTATTCTGGATATAATAAAGTACATTATTCATTAAATGGAGAAATCCGTAAATTGTTTCCTCTGGAGTAATGATGAGAACACAATCGATGTGTTTCTCGGCATTTGCTCGATTGAGGTATATTCTGAAACCATTTAAAGGATATTTTATTGAAAAACGATGATCTCATATCGATAAAACAGAGTCTTTCCTTTTGGTCTGAAACAAAAAAATTTGAAAAATAATTAAATAGTGGCACCGCACGGCTTCGGCACAGGCACCGTGCGGTATATGTTTAGACACCGTACAGTGTCAGAGGTAAAATGAATTTTTCATGCTCTGTTTTCGGTTATGTGCTCTGTTTTCTGAAATAACCAGGGGGTCTTATTGCAATTGACCCCCCCTCTGTTTCCATTTCTTGCACTTTCGTCCCCTCATTTTATTATTTTATGTTAATTAATATCAGTTCGTATATTATGTGATTTATTTGTTGCTTTAATGCAATATTTCCTCCTATTTTATTTATAAACTACTTATGTGAATAAAAGTTTTCAATAAAAATCTTTTCATAAAAATCCCACAAATATTTAGTAAAGACCGAAAAATTCCGGGCATGCGGGGTGCATTTTTCGAAGAAAACCTTCCCCTCGGGTAACCTGGCTCCCGAATCCAAATTTCTATTTTTCGCAGACCAAACCCTTTTTCAGCGGCACAAAAAGAGTCACATTATTTTTCTAAACGGTTCCTCGGGTACCTTACATTTTTCCAAAAAAATTAAACCTCAGGTGGCGACTCTAAATTTTCTTTTTCCCTTAAATTCGCCCTTTTTTCTTTCAAAACAAAACCGCGTGTGCCGGCAGACCGTCCACAGTAGTGAGGACCGATTATCCCCGTCCGGCGTTGAACCGCCGTCGTCAGTCCATGTGGAAGAGTCTTTGGCATCCCAATTGGCTGTGGGTAATGCAACATCGATGGGTGACGCGATTCCAAGTTCGGCTGGAGCGAGTTATGTCGGTGATGGGCACCGCACGGTGCAGATTGGGGAGGATAGACCTCGTACGGCGGCGATTGATGGTGATGAGCCATGCATGGCCGAAGTAAGTGGCGAGGGGCCACTCACGGCGGCTCCTGGTGGTGGTGCGGTGGTAACGGGTGAAGTCCAAGGTTCAGTTGAAGGCGGTTTGGATGTCGTGGCAGCGAATGAGACTCTGTTGGGTTGTGGCGGCTGTGATCAGGCCGTGGGTGGTGATATTGGTGCCATGCAGGGTGACGATAGTGGTTCTGGGCCTATGGAGGTTGACGTGCCAGACACGGGTGCACGGGTTTCCGAGGTGGAGATGGACATTGAGGGTGTCCATGTTATGGTAGAGCAGAGACCCACCGGGGAGGGTTTCGAGAGTAGTTTGCAGGAGAGTTTAGTTCCCCATGACCTTTCGAGTGCTTCTTTGGTTATCGAGGTGCCAGTAAGAGGTGAGCGAACTTCAGTAGCTATCCCGGTGATCAGGAGGGACCTGGGGGAGGAGACAGTGACAGTTGAGGAGGCTCGGGCTTTGAGCAGTAGTGGAGAGGAGATGGATGAGGTACACACTGAGGTGGTTAGACCCACCATGACGGCTTCTCGGGTCTTTACTAGCTTGGCTCAGTCACTGGGCACAGGGAGTGCTGTTGGTGGGGAGAGTTCAGACCCACCCATTGTCCCTACTGCGGTTGGTTCTTCCCGGACTCCAGGTTTTGGCTTGGCGGACACACTGGAGGGAGTGAGTGACGAGGACTTGGCACGGATTCTTCGGGTGGATCCGACCTTTGCTGAGGTGCTGGGGGAGAGAGTGCCTGGACACGTTCAGGACGTGGTCCTGGAGGAGAGACAGGGAGGAGTTAAGGCTGCAGGAGAGCCGTTGTCCTTGGCTGCGGAGGTGGAGATAGCCGAGAGCAGCAGGGCCTTGTTTACTCCAGAGACTTACGTGCCACAGGTGCACTTCTTTATACCGCTGGGGTGTGACGTGTACTCGCCGGTACACCTATTCTACTGTGAGACGACCTTGCGGAGGGACCCAGAGACCCACATCTCAGCACGTCCATTGGTATGCATTTCAGTTTATTGCATTCTGATCACTGTACTTGCTTTTCAATTTTGTATTTGCATGCTTCCATTATTGTTGTCTAAGAGACTTGTATTTGCTTTTTGAACCAGCGACACACCTCCTTGCCTGTGTATGGAGGTTTGTCAGACTCCCTTGAGCGTTTTGAGAGCTTGCCAGGGGCAGTGAGAGAGATAGTGGCGGGCACGGGCTTCATGGAGTTTATTCAGCTTTTGACGCCGACGCGGGCGGACCGCAAGTTGCTGAGAGCTTTAGTTGAGCGTTGGTGGGACACCACCAACACTTTTCACTTGAGGTTTGCTGAGATGACGGTGACGCCTTTGGACTTTTCGGCGATCACTGATCTAAGAGTCGGCGGGGAGCCGGTACCTTTTGACTCAGGGTTGTACAGGGACAGAGCAGCTATCAGGTACTTCTTGGGGAGAGAGGTTGGAGAGGGAGAGCCCATGGTGCGGTTTGACCACTTGCCGGCCATTTAGGACCACGAGCCAGAGTCGCCAATTGAGGCGGCTCAGATGGCTAGGGCTTACTTGCTATACTTGTTTGGTGTGTCCCTGTTTTCGAACAGGCGGAGTGGGGTTCACTTGGGTTGGCTCCCGCCCCTGCCAGACTTGAGTTGGTTTGGACTTTGGAGGTGCGGCTTTGTGCACTCTTTGCGCGTTTTTAGAGGCCTCAAATCATTGGAATGGAGGAGTGTCGAATTTTAGAGGAAAAACGATGTATTGCTTAATTGGATGCCATATCTACCAAACCATCTTTCTTTTCCCATCTTTCTTTTCTGCAAAAAAAAAAAAAAAAAAAAATCAATCGGGAGCGCTACACCTAAAGTGGTGTAGCGGTCGGGTTGA
>JAXBDA010005176.1:0-25518 GCA_036023075.1 Gaultheria prostrata
TATATATATTTAGAAAGATTGGGGGATAACAGCAGTTCGGAAATTAATGGTCCGGAATATTTTTAGCGGTAGGAAAGTTCTTTGATTGGTAAGAATGTTCTTTTAAATTCGGACCATTAATTTCTTCGCTACAGGGGAGATAGAGCAAGCTCACTTGTTTCAAAACAATAAAGACATTTAGTCCTATCTCTTTTCTCTTTTATCCTGATAAAGGTGGTTAATCCCATGTTAGTGTCATATATTAGTTGACGGCCAAATGCTATAAAACAAATTTTATGTTCCGACAAAAAATGTACAAGAGATCTACCTATGAAATTTTAGTACCAAAAATTTAGTCCACTATGAAAAGACTGAAATTTTTGGATAAAAAAATCAGAAACTTCCGTTCAAAATTTTTCATTTTTTTTTCTCATGCACTACGGTGTCAAGAAATTCGAAAAAGTATGTACGAAAGTATTTTATTGTTTGATTAAAAAACTTCATATGTTTTCGTTGTAGAATTTTTTTTTTGAGACGAATGGAGTATCTATTTATTTAATCAACCCGTTCCCATAGAACATTGACCAAATCGTACCAACTCCCTTTTGTGTCGAATTCAGTTTCTCCTTATCTTCTTCTTTCTTGGTAGTCCGTATTAGCTTCATCATCTTAACTCTTATAATAATGTGTGCTATGATATCAGCTTATTAAACAACTACTCCCAGTTTCAGAAGAATGAAAAGCAAGTTAGGGATTCGAACATTTTTTTACCCTTTTTCTTTTGTAAGTAACATTTTCGGATCTTAATCCTTGCAGCTGTGTTTGGATGACGGGAATCTTGAATAGGAATAGAAATATGATTACCGGGAATCAAATTCCTGAAAATTTTCTTGGGTAGGAATAAGAAAATGATTTCTGGGCATCGAATTCCTAGGAATTCGATGCCTAGAGGAATTACATATCGATGATTGGATTTCAGTAATCTTACATGGGAAACAATTATTTTGAAAATTTATTAAAGTCAACATTTCATTTTCTTAATGAATGAGCTAGGAATTTGAGATTCCCTTGGGTAATGGATAGATCAGATTCCCACCCAGTCTAAGAATGTGATTCATGGCTGAATATGTCATCAAGAACCACATTCCAATTTCTGTCTTTGCCAAACGTCAGAATCAGAAAAGTCTGGTATCACATTCCCGTTCCTGTCTGTTCCAAACGTTGGAATCATAGATAGAAGGCACCACATTCCTATTCCCGAGATTATTGCCATCTAAACTGAGCCTGCATGGTTATTTTGTTGGAGAGGAATCCTTTCTAGTTCATTTGAGAGACTGAACGGTCTTGTTCGAAAAAAAGAAAGAAAGAATGCATGGAAAATAAGTATTAAATGTCTGTCAGAGATGAACCAAACTATGGTCGTTTAAATCAATGACATCAAAACCTTATGGGAATAGGAGCAGCTACGGCCATTGCTTTTTCTTTGCTAATAATGTTGGTGATTTAATGGGATCAACCACCTAGTTTGATTTTAGTTGAGGGAAGTTAAAGGAAAAATCCAGACCGATCGATTCACAGGTCCATGTCGTCAATGGAGGTGGTTGAGAGTTGAGTGATAGGAATATTAATAGAATCTGATTGCAGCCATGTTAAATTCGTGATGCTTTGCTATATTGCTGGAAATTGAGCAGTTTGTATTCTTTTGTCCATTATCTTTAATGCAACAAATATATTGGACAGTTCAGCTTACGCGGTTTGTGAGTTCTTTCGGATCTACTTGGAAGGCATTAAATTTTAGAGTTCGTCGAAAACATCAACCACGTCAAAAAGTATTTTGATAAGATATTGGTTGGTATTCCTTAATTTGCAGTACATATAGCCATTCACAGGTAGGATTGCAAATGAACCGAGTTGTTCGTTAAGGCTCGGCTTGGCTTGAATCTTTCAGTTAACGAGCCAAGCTCGAGCTCAAGTTTTAGACTCAATTAGTAAAAGAGCCGAGCTCAACACTTTAAAGCTCTCCTTGGATT
The DNA here is from genome assembly GCA_036023075.1 of Gaultheria prostrata. NCBI lineage: Eukaryota > Viridiplantae > Streptophyta > Magnoliopsida > Ericales > Ericaceae > Gaultheria > Gaultheria prostrata. Next base: position 2,010 of record JAXBDA010005176.1, read on the forward strand.
AAAAAGGCTTGGCTTGTTTATAGAGACTCGTCAAGTAAATGAATCAGGTTCGGATCATTAAGCGCGCCGCTCATATAAAAACGAGTCGAGCTCGCAGGAAAAGGCTTCCACTTGATTTCATGCAACCACCAAAAAGCATTTGAGTACAACAGCAAACATATGGCTATGCATTTCCAAAAATCATAAACATGTCTGCATAAACTCAAGCCCAGCACTCTATGAATAGCCCAAAAAAAAAAAAAAAACTACACAATGAGAGGTTAGAATATTGAGTTCCATACAAAAAACCTAGCAAAGCTAGTAGACCGTATATGAATAACAGAAAATGAAAAACAAGTGGGTTAGAATATTATGTTCCATACATCAAACCTACCAAAGTTAATAGACTATTTATCTGGAGTTTGCAGTAGAGATGCTGCGGCGACTGCCTCATTTGGAGCAGAAACAGTTTCAGCGATTCCCACTGCTTCACCTTCACTATGCTGCGACAGGTCTGAATCTTGATCTGGGAAAACTTCCAATTGCAAATCTGGAGCAATATTATTCACATGTAACCACGTCAGTTCCCACAGGCTATCTCCGCCTAAGGCGCCCCTCTGCACAAGAACACCCTTACTCTTCATGACGAGCAAGGTATTTTTGAGAAGTTCAGGGACAAGTTCCTGAAGCTTCTCGGTTTTCTTCCCTCTGACTTTCACCTTCATGTATTTCTCCATGCGACTGAGCACCCCCAGCCATAATTTACAAAAAGTGTTTATTTGCGATAGCTCTTTGACCAACTGCAGAAACACTTTAGAGAGAAGCTTCAATGCATAGACTAGGGTCCCTTCCATGTTCCGGTAGTCCTTTTGGGAGGGCCCCTGGGAAATCTCAAGCAAATCATCAAGCATAGTGAATATGACCAGTTCAAAACACTGAAACCACAAAGTTTGGGGTACGTTCACTTGGTCCACTCCCGTCAAGCACGTTTGCAACGATAAGAGTGCATGGTTCCGAATTTCCTCTCTCTGGTCCAAACAAACTTTTCTCAACCCCTGCACTAGCCTCAGCCACATCTCTCCTATATCCTGCGACATTTTCACAGCCTCTGCTTCTTCTCCCCTAGATTCCTTGGTTTCTTGGGCCCACTGTGCCAAACAAGCAACAGAGCCCGCCATGAGATCAAGTGAGCGCACGGACTGATCTGCCTGTCCAACGCGGGACTCAGCAAACTGCCTTGCTGCATCAGCGCAGAGGACGTAATTGGCCGGCGACAAGTGGGCCCCATCAGCCATCACGAACGACAGGGCGTCGAATCCAGCATCAGAAGCATCTGGGTGACGCGCCGTGATGGAGAGCAAGGACGTGATCGTCCGCCACCCCGTAGGCGAACGGATATGAGCAGCGTTTGCTTTCACGAGACGACTGTCATGAAGAATAAGAAAATACGCAATCAAAAGCACGAAGGTTACCATATAGAGTTCTATAAATCAACAAACAAAGCTAAGAATATCTCCAACATGCTACGCAAATGAGATATCTTGGCTATTTTCGCCAGCATAGCAAATTTTGTTGCTAACCATTGGCTTCAACCTATTTGTATTTGCTGGCTAAATAAGGCCAGCCATTCGAGGCAATGAAAATATTGTTAACCAATCCGAAAGTGCCACATCATTAGCCATCCCCCAATATCATGCATTGGTGTATCTAGTTGTGTACTTTATCCAAGAAAAATGCCTAGTAGTTTTGTACCCATAAATAAATAAGTGGTTAGGCAAAATAAATATTGTTACCATTGCGTAATTTGGCTAAAGCAAAACGCCTATTAGGGCTGGAGATGCCCTAATATTCTATATATGAAGGATACACTTCACCATACAGAATGTAATGATATTTCCTCTCTTTCGGATAACGAGAGACAAAACTAGATTCAAATCCTTCCCAAAAATAGTGAATAGTCCAAAATTCGAAAAGAAAAACGTAAAACCAGATGCAACGTACAGTTAATTTTTATCAGGGGAAAGATGAAATATAGCCCCGGGCAAGTAGTATTAATTATTAACAGTGTTCTAAAAGTCGGTAGGCGCTAGTCGGGCAGCCAGGCACCGCCTAGCACCTAATTAATCGGCGACTTGACAGTAAGTCGGATTTTCCATTTTTTTATTCTTTAAAAATATCCTCCTATACCCTCCCCAAGTTTTGAGAGCAAATACATCAATAAAAGTAGAAAAACTAGGGCATGGAAAAAATTCGATCGTGTAAAGTGTTGGGTACGTATTGTTCGATATGTATACAGTATATATATAACACCAATGCCCCTCAAATTCTATTACGACACTAAAGCCCTTAAATTTCTAAAATCGCATATTTTACCCGCCTAATGGTCCGCCTAGCCGATTATTCGCGCCTAGTTGGCCTAGCGCCTAGTCGATTAATCACCAATTAATCGCGCCTTATGTCGATTAATCGGCCGGCCGCCTTTTCAAACGCTTCGATCCCTAGGTGCGGTGGTGGGTCACCGTCCAGCACCTAGGTACCGATTAATTGGCTGCCTCAGGCGCCTTTTAGAACACTGATTAACAAACTAACAAACCTGACTTCCTGTGTGATTTGTAAGCAGTACGTATCAGCTACACGAGGTTCCAACTTCTGAACCAGTTGTAGTGATCGCAATAGTTCATCAGCCAGGTTCTCCTTATAGGGCAGCAGTCGCTGGCAAATCCGGAGGAGACCAAAAACAGCTTTCTCAACTAAGGCACAAGGCGTCAGTGCTGTGTGTACAATGTTAGATATATGCTCATAAACACCCTGCCACAGAAGCACAATCCTATCCCTGTTGTTTAGGGTAATAGCAATCAACAATTCCAAGCAGAAAACTGCAGTGTCTTCATCCTCAGGAGAACTATTCCCCTTCTGGGGTCGCCCTGCGGCCCAAATAAGGGCCTTTGCAAGCTGTAATAAAGAATCTGCTTGCAAAAACTTACTTTCCGTGAAAATACTGTCGATGTGGCATGTCTGAATGGTCTGAAGTGTGCGTTGATGAGCAGCGAGTTGTTGTTCAGTGGGTTGTGATCTTGGCTCCTCTGTGTCTAGAGATAACAGCTGACTGAACCGACCCATAAGTCCGGAAGATCTCTTAGGAGTACCTGTGGACAAGGATCGAAATTTCGGTGAGGCGTGTTATTTCTGTTGGCTAGCATAAGGAAACATTTTGGAAACATCCCGGAAACATTAGGGAGCGTACCAGAATATAACAGGAATTTTGGACTGTATGCTTACTAGCATATTAGTCGTGCCTAAAGGCACCTCCATGTAATATTAACCCTTGTCTAAAGTATTCACCACTCCAACAAATGACCCTTATAAACAGTATCCAACCGACTCCCCACAAAAAAAAAGCCTTTTACAAAAGCTTCAAATAGAGTACATATCGCTACGTATTGAGGGCCAAAAATAGCAATTTGTAAGTTCAATTGCTCAATCAAATATAAAGCAGGAAAAACAAGCACAACAAAGAGAAATTTCGACAATTCCATGCAAGAATAAAAGAAAAACCGACACACTTTTCAGTTTTCACAACCTTCGGAGCAACACAAATAAGAACGATGTGCGTTAGCACTTAGCCTTGATACATGTAGTGTATCCAAATATTGAAAATTTCATTCTTGAATAAAGATGGCAAGGCAAGAAGCATTACAATTTTCTAACCACCACTTTAGCAGCATATTCAGTAGAATGGTTAAGAACCACCACAAACACATCACAACACCCTGTTATTCATTTCTCGATTATCTCACCAACAAAATGAAAGTTATACCCAAAACGAAAATACTTGCAACCAATTCAGCAAGCAACTTAAATTTGATGGTCCACCATATGTAAAAGGGATGATATCAAGAACATAAGTGGCTAATCAGTTAAATATACACCAACCACCAGAATTAGAATTTTGGTTTTTGACCATAAGTTCATAACTTGTATATCCAACACCATGTAATACCTTCAGTTCAACTAACAAAAATAGAGATTCTATATTTGCACTTTGCATAGTTTTGATGCGACACTTATCAGGAGGATCCAGTACAGCACTGCATCAACACCCGACTGTTTTGCACTCCCTGGCTTAATTTCTTGGAGCTCGACATTCACTTAGCTTCGTACTTTAAGCTGACCGAAGAAATTGGCAAACTTAGGCATGAAAGTGGAAGCAATGGGAATAGAATAATCGTTCTGAGAACAAATCTTCCGCAATAACTATATCTTGTACAAATGTGCAATGACTAAACCAAGAGTATGGATGAGGAAATAAATAAAAATAGACCCAGGTACTACCATCTCTTCTGCAATAATTCACATTCTTTTGACTAAAGTGAAAGAGATGGTAGTACTTGGGTTTATTTTTATTTATTTCCTCATCCATACTCTTGGTTTAGCCATTGCACATACCAAACCTAGATAACAAATAGATTAGTACCCTGCCACAGATGTTCTTTATCAACACTGTCAACGGTAACACTCTACCCTTCACGACAAATTTGACAAATACATATGCGGAGGAGTAGGACAACTGAATTCATCAGCCATGGCTTATTCCTCAAAAGAAGATTTTTCCTGTTTTTCTTGGAAAATAGGAAAGTTTACTAATGTAGGGATGAACTCTGGCATCTAGCAGTTCTTTAGTTGATTAAAGATTACCTACCACATCATAATTGTAGCATATTACCAACATAATTAATTTTTGCAAGACCCCTGCCTTTAATTTGATCAACGAACTTCATAAGTTGAGCAAAAAACAAAAAGAACAAAAAAGACTTCGGCATCCAAATATCACATCTCCATTTCGTAACCTTTACAAACATCATGTTGTGAAAATGATGTGAGATTTCCTCATTTTGAAGAACAAACCCATTCTATAGTGAGGTCTTATTTTCATAACATCCGTCAGACCGTCACATACTAGTTCTCTACCATTTAAGTTGTCACTTCAGCTCTGTCAATGCAAAAGGATGAGGGTAGCAAGATACTGAGGGGACTTTAGCTATTCACCAGTAGATGGAGCAGTACATTATCCTACTATGCTTATCAAAAAGGGCTCAAGAAGAAGTCTGAAAAGGATCAACAACATCAACAAATGGGAGTCTCTTCAACTAAAAAGAAGGCAATAAAAATGAGGCATTCCTGATAAAAAAAAATGCTTCCAAAGAATAGGACTACGCACAAGCTTTATCATCTAAATGAAAACCCAACCTCATAACAGCATTCACAAAAAGTAATTTATCTAGATTTTTCTTTTCTTTAGTCAAAATATGAATGCCACTGTGTGTTGAGTGGACTGTCCATCATTAGAATAAGTGTATAACCGTAGTGGTAAAAGACGCGCTTGGGCACAAGGCGCATCAAGGCTCCCTCTTGGCGCCTGGAAGTTGGAAGAGGTTCAGGTGAAACGACTTGACAAAGGCGAGGCCAAGGAGACCATGCACGCCTTTGGAAAACATGCTAGGTGTGCGCCTGGTGAGCTGAGCCTCTTTCGATTTGCACCAAATTTAATTCTAAAAGGCAAAAATGTAACAAAGTTCTTAAACTAAGGGATAAACAACCCTCACAGGCTCACACATAGGTACACCACATCAATCTCTCATCTCTCATCACATGAATAGAACCAAACAATCTCTCACCAGGGATACTTAATGTGAAATGTTTTTCTGTGGGATACTTAAATTGATGGGGCATCGTCCTAAAACTGAAACTACAGCATAAAACCACACTGAAGAAACTTTCCTCAATTTAAGGGCATAAACTTCAAACTCAAGAGAACTCAATAAATAAAATAAAATAAAACGCGGCGTATGACAGTTGGATACTTCGAATAGGTGTCAAAACAACTCAATGTTTGGATCTGTTTCTTAGCATTTTGACATGCTTCCGTGCGTCTTCGCAAAAGTTTATGTGTCGGTTGAAATATAAGAATTTTGGATTTCAACTAACGTCTAATTTTGTACTCCTAGGAAACAGAATCTATCTTTGCGGTCATTTTTGATTAAAATGAACCATTTTGTGCTCCTTACCTGCGGATGGCATGTGAGCTGAAGATAAAGAACTTGCAGCAGGCTTCCCTTGTCCAGGCTCAGAAGAAGAGATCTCCAAATCATCAGCTGCATCGCTGGCAACACGAGCGGGAAGAAGACCTAGCTTGTGCAATTTTAAAATGCAATCCAAGATATTTCTCCACCCCGTGCGGATGAAATCTCCATACCTATTTGCAATATCAAAGACAAGTACAGTTGCTTTCCTGGCTTTTGTGTCATCTCCAAAGGCCAGAACTGGTTCCTCCACAGATGATGTGTTTAATAGGGTTGTAAACTTGCAGAGGGACACAACTAGATCATCCAAAATATCTTCCAAATGGTGGCACGCTGAAATTTTTGCAACAGCCTGGAATCCGTCTATGCAGGTTTGGTATACATCTTCATTCTCCGCATGATCAAATACCACAGAGATAGCTGCGATGGTTGGACCCGACATAATGGCGAACATGTCACGGTCGAGGTGCGATTTTGAATCGGACACGATGAATGGAGCTGTTTTCTTGGATTTGTGCATTAAATCGATCCAACGACTTGGGGTCATTTCGAGAAATCCAGCACCTTGTTCTGGGGTTGTCCGAATCTCGTTTTTGCAGATTGAGTGGTACAACTCCGTCAGAAAATCTCTAGGTAGGTCATTTCCACCGTTGATGTGGCGGTTGTTCCGGATGAAATCTTCCTCAGTCATCTTCTTCTTCACCTGTACATTGTGCTGATCTGTGTTGAGCATTATTAATGAATAGGACAAAAGAAGAGCAGCATCCTTGTTAGCAAGAATTTGTGGTGATTGCTCATAGTATCTCTCTGAGAATGCCTCAAGTACCCTTTGTATCTTTTGCGACTCTCCTGGAAGTCGGAAAGTTTCCAAAAACAGCCGCAACGCGGTATCCAGATTCATGTCTTGGAAATCAAAAGTCCCCGCAAATTCGTGAAGAACTTGAACACAAAATTCGTCATGATTTCCTAGAAAATCACCAACAAGATTCTTGTCCAACCCAGCGGTATACCTGAAAAAGCACGCGACACTCTGGGGATCGAGTTTTTCAGGCAAGAGATGTGTCCCCTGAAGAAACTCTAGTCCCTTTTTAGGGTCCCTATTGAAGTGATCTGCTCCGATCATTAACCTTCTTTTGATGTATTTTCTCCTTCGCACAAAAGGAACCCAATAGTCATGATCACCATAATTATCACACTTCACCATCCAAAAGGGTGTATACTCTTCAAGATTCACAGAGGCCCGTTCCATAGTGACCAATCCATTGCTTATCCTCTCAGCCATTCCCTGAATTACAGCATTAAGGCCATCTAAAGCCAGAATATGCATTGAAGATAAAGGGCAATTCACCGGAAACGCACTCTTTGACAACAAATTAGATAGCTCTTCGAAAATGTTACTGCATGTTATGTCGCAATCCAAGTTAGCATACATCTCAACCATAAACGTTTTCTGCCTGCAGAAATCAACAAGAGCCTCCATTGCAACCTCCTGCTGCTGGTATGAAGCCCCATATCGGCTTTGAGCAAGCCTCAAAACCACACAAGAAAAGAAAGCCTCCAGCTGTAATTTGAGTTCCGTGCGCAAATTATGATAAAGATTGAGAACAATGCTACATACCATAGAAAGTATAAGTGGACTCATTGACAAGCCAAATTGCATCAGGTTACGGAAGAGTTCATCCTGTACCAAAGTTAATAATCTGGGGTGTCGGCGAAAAGATGGGCCACCTATTTCAATAGCTGAATTAATTAAACCCAAAGCAAAAAGTGGCACATCCTCATCAAAAGCTAAATTGTTTGATCTGGGACCCGTTCCCATATGCTCAATATCATTCAACAATGAGCACAAGAAATGAAATATCTCAACCATGCAGGGGACCCCATATGGCTCGGTCATTAAATGTACATCAAATGGAACAGCGTCTTTTCCATTCCCAGATCGTACTGTACTTCCATCCATCCCACCATAAACGAGACCACTCTGAGCACTAGAAGCCAAACTTGCTGAGGACTGTTCCTTGTCATATTCAGAATTACCATTTCCGTTCTCCAATTGCTTACCCCCAAAATTGTAATCGGCATCAATAGCACCAAACTGCACAAGAACAAAATGGCTTCCATAAATTCAGAAAGAATAAAAATCACATAACCTGCAGAATCTGCAGTTCTGACATTTTCAATAAATCAATTTGAAATGAAATAGTACAATTTATGACTACCAATTCACAGTGTCCATCCTAACAAACAACTATCTATGTACTCTGCAGTTTACCCGCACAAATCTACACAGGGAGATGCGTACATAATTTAAGAAGACACCCGTCCCCAAGCCCATCAAAATGTACCACCGAACACAACAGATAGAGGAAGAAATCAAAGTTTCTTGAACAGATGATGATTTCGTTTCTTTTGAACAAACGATGATTTCATGCTTGGGGAACATGCCACATTTTAAAGTGGGACACCTCATCCCATATCGAAAGTCTACGTGAGTGATCTTGGGTATATAGGAACCAAACCATGTAAGCTACTACTCGTAACTTGGGCTTAAGCATTTTGGGCCATGTTGTTAGGCTCGAACAAGTTACCTAGTTAGTGGTCTACATTGGGCGTTACATTAGGAATTCGAAGGGAACTTCAGGTTTCTTATAAATCTCCATTTTCAACCGCCAGTACCATCTCCAAGTGCTAACAAAAGACCCTTGTAGTGAAAAAAAATCAAAGGAAATACCAGTACGAAAATATCAAAAATATTAATTTAAGAAATAGCGAAATAGCCAAAAAGTGACCAAAATTTTGAATAGGCATCAAAAGTCCAATCTAATGATACAACAAACTAAGCAGGTGGATTGTATAGCTCAACTTTTGCACAAATAACAAGATAACGCGATCCATTCCAAACATTTGTGCACTCTAATGTAGGAGGTTCTAAAGTGCATTATTTTTTCCCTAAAACTTGTTATGGTCCATTTTCTCGTAACCATGAGTCAATGCCCATTTAGATGAATCACAATGTCGTTAGCATTCCAATGACAGTAGTTAATCTCCTCAATGACCTTATTTGGTGGCCAGTGTCGTTGGCAAAACGACCCAAACTAAAAGTTGAAAACTACCTAGGTACAATATCTCAAAGGAACTAAATCATGACATCAATCAATTGCCATTAGAAATCCCAAATATAGGTCAAACCTCCAATATAGATCCAACCTTGGATTTCACTATGCTAAGAGGGTGTTTGGATTGTTCTTTTTCACATTCTCACTTTGGCTTTTTACCCTGAAGTTGTTTGGCGCACCACTTGTAGAAAATGCATTCCACCAAAATGAGTTTTGATTTTTGGTTGTTAGAGAGAGAAGTGAGAAGTAGGGGGAGATGAGCCTTTTGACTTCTCATTTTCCATTTTTCCCATTTTGATTAACAATAGGATCTAATCCCACCCTTTCACAGAATGACACCTACAAATTCTACAAAACTTGTCCTGTTTTATTATGTAGAAAATGCTAGTCACTATACAAGAGAATACCTCCCAAACTCCCATGAACCTTGCGCACAAATTGAAGTCTAAAAGGATTTGATAGCCTCCCGACATACAATACTTTTGTGTTTGTTTTTATCTTCCGTTCATTTTCTTTTTTCCCTTTTTGAGTGGAGGATGGGTTTAACCATCAACAATTTAGAGGTCTTTTCCTAATTTGTATGACCAGTTTGAAACCATTCTTTCACAATACAGATAACAGTTGATGGGCAATAGTTGTAAGTAGGAATATCCTCCGGTTTCCTCCTAAGTGGGAATACTATGCATGCTTCTATTGGGAGACCAATAGACGATCAGGATCAAGACACTACCTACAAGCCTTAATCTTAGTGAGCTTCCAATCTGAGGCTCAAAAGATTATTAAATCATCGCTAGTGAAACGACGAAGCCAAGAAAAAAAGAAAGAAAATGACAAGGATAAAAGTATTTATCATATTGCTTTTTGTTTGTGTTTACCATGGATTTACTCTGTTAAAAACAAGAATGTAATCGCATGCAAGGGGAAGAAAAAAAGGTGCAAAGAAGATGCCTCATACCTCCTGTTTGATAGAAATGGTTCCTTTGACCAACGAGCCTTCTGTGTCATCGACATCTTGTAAATGTGCAAAAATACACCTAACAAGTTCATGCATAGTATGGCGAGCTATCCGCTGTAACAACTCGCCTTTTGTTCCTGCTTGATGGACAACACGGAAACAAGTGTTCACAATGGTGCAAACATGCTGATTACTCAGCATAACTGATGCTTTACTTTTCATGCAAGCCAGAAGAACCTGAAGTATCTTCATAAGGACTACTTCTTCTGATGCAGGGTCAGTCACCTCAAACCTACAGCTGGTCACAGCATCGACTACCAAATGCATAGCATCTTCGACATTGGCCGTATTTAGATCAAGAACATCAAGAGTTAAAATCTTGTGAACAGAAGACAAAGCAACACTGGTGATTGGTGCACCAGTTTCATCAGATCGAACTACATCCAAGAAGGGCTGGAGATAAACAGCAGGATTGACGGTATGCCACGGATGCTGCCATGAAAAAACTTGCTTCCGTAATGCCTTCAAAGACTGGATGAGAGAGTGCTCTAGTTGGTCATCACCAGACACATAACGACCTCCCCATCTCACATTCCTCCTCATGACAGCCAATACAGAACCTATTTCGGAGTTGATCATACATGCTAAAGCAGCTTTGTTGGAAGAGGTAGACTCAGTGTCTTCTGGTTCTTCTTCAATTGCATTTATAGGTTGTAGCTTTAGACGCCCCATGTTGAAATGTGTCAACAAAGAACTCAAATTCAATCCCTCATAAGCAACAGCTGTTTACGAAACTGGACATTGGCAACCCACACACCCTTCACAGCCTACATAAATCCCCAAACGATGTACTAAGAACATTGTGTACAGAGAACAATCCCATAAATGCACAGAAACCAACATGATAGGGCAATTCAAACTGCTCAGCAAACAAATTTAACACAGCCTGATAATCCCACACTACTTGCACAGGATCATTGAAACTAATACACAGCTACATGTTAAACTTTCCTCACAACAGTAAATGTCATCAGCAAAACAGATCAACACCAGATACAGCCAAGATTTCAATAATAAGATCAAGTAGACATAACAGGAATGGGAATATAGGATCAAAACAGAAGCAAAGTATCAAAACCAAGGATACATATATCATTTCTTTTCTTGAGATAGATGATCCGATTTTGCATATACCAATCTCCCACTAACAGTGCCAATATCAAATCCACAAATTTACTGGAAAAAAAGAAAAAGACCGATTCCACAAAGCTGGACCAAATATTTACAAAAGTTTGTCAGACACATCTGGCCCAGTTGAAAAGTCGTGTAGAAATCATTGAAACGGATGCGGTCTACCCCAAGTCCCCAACCCAAGGTCGTTTCCCCTAAGCAAGTCCAGATGTGTACAGTATCGTATTCATATGTTGAATCAAAACACATTGCAAGCTTTGGGCTACCAACACTAGTGAAACACTCTCCAACCTTCACAAATTATTACACAGTATGCAGACTACCAATGTTCCCAATCGAGTACATTGTCAAGTAACAAGACACATACACATTCTCTCCTTCATTCCTAAATGAGAGTTAATGGGATTTCATGTCATATAGCTCTACTTGTTCTTTCAAGAGGTAACTACAAATCAATGATCTGGACCTCTATCGCATCCTCCTATACAAATAAGCAGAAAAAATATGGACCCACATACAGATACCACATTCCGTTCAATATATACCTTAACATTCACATGGGTATTTAGTAGTGATTTTCAGTGTGAGTGAGAGAAAGAGAGGATATATAGGGCAGAAAATAGTTGACACAAGTTTGTTCAACTAATACCTAGGTGGTGGTGTTGTGACTGCTTGTCCTTCCGGATAGTAGCTATGGCTCGAACCGGACATCCCACAGCGGGTCGGGAGCCCCTTGGTTGCCCCCTCCCACCATTTTGCTGTTAGAAAAAAAAAAAAAAAACTTCATTCAAGCTAGAAGGAGAGAAACAGAGAACTCCCTCTGAGCTAAAAAAAAGGCAGGCTGGGGAGAACCCCCAAACAAGCCCTAAAACCCGAATACGCAATGATAAATTCTCGAACAAGGACATGGTTATTTCCGAAGTACCAATTAAAAAAGAAAGAACAAGGAAATGGAAAGAGAACGGAAAAGAACCCAATTGCAGTTTTGCTGTTTTTACGTTTTGGTTATTAATTTTCTTGTTAGAAAACATCAACCAAAAAGAAGGCAAGGGGATTGCCTTAAACCCCAAACAACACTAACACACAAACCAAAAGCAACAAACGAGCCAAACTCCTACCATCACAAATAAAGCAGACCTAACCTAACATAAAATTGAAAACTATGTACTCCTACATAATTGGACATTCCAAATCTCCACTATCCTCAGCCTTTCAGGAGTATTCTTAACATTCTTCCAAGAACTCAAACATGCTCTAACATCTACAATAATGTTTCTCAAAACTACCTCCTTAACCCCTTGCTGAACCTGAAATATTATGGCATTTCTGATGCAGTTCTAATGTTGTTATTGATTCAAAGGAAATTGTTGCAAATGAGTATAGAATTCCACTCAAGTAAGGGAATGGAACACAAGTAAGAAAAAATGACTACAATTCTCCACACCCTCTCATGTAGATAATTTGATCACATGCCTTAGCCTCTCTCCCTCTTCTCTCCTCTCACTATATAACTAAGTGATCAGTCCCTCCTACTATTCACTAAAAAGTAATAACACCAATCAAACGAAAAAGTCTAAGCACAGATTAACATCCACCGACTGATCGTTGAAAGGGGAGACATTGAGGTTGAGACAGACAGTGAGAGAGGTTACTATACACGAAAATGTAGCTCAAATTATGAAGGAACTGAATTGAAAAACCCTAAGTACTGTGCACCGAAAAGTTTCAAACTAACCAGATTAGAAATCAAGATGTGCACCTCAGGTTGCCAAGAGTTGGAGTGGATTCAAACGCCCAGTCGATTGCAGATGAGGAGAGAGAGAGAGAGAGAGAGAGAGAAATGGCTTAACCAGGCGTGGACGTTAAAGATAGTCGGGTCGGGTCTAGTCCACCTTTGAGGTCAAGATTGGGTTAATTACACTAACATCTTCTGAAAGTTTTGAAAATACGCCAACTTTGAAGTCGTAGTTTAACAGCTTGTAGCCTAGTAGTTATCTTCTCGTTCTCTACAAAGAAGATTAGGATTCGAGCCTTAGTAGAGGCGTTTGGAATTTTGGGCTATGGATAACTTCTAGACCCCCTTTAGACTAACACACCAACTCCATGCTAACCCCTCACTAATATATATCTAATGACAAAAAAAAAAAAAGTTCTAATTTGTTAACAGGATATGTGGGCCATGTCACACCCTTTTAACTTTTACGGCTCTTTAGTTAAAATCTTCTGGGTAAATTACAATCCACATGCATCAAGTTTTTGACAGAATCAAAATGGGTAAATTACATTGACCTCCCCTGAGATTTCTTACAAAAACAGATATCACCCTTCACATTTTGAAAATGACAATCACCTCCCTGTCAGAGTTGTCTGGCTAAAAGAGTTAACTAAGGGTGTACTTTTACCATTTTACCCTTGGACTCCCATGAGCCAACAATTCCTGATTCGTTCAATTAATCTTCGTTCTCGGAAAAGTTCTTCAAATCCTCGTCTACGTACAATCCACTAGGGGTAAGCACGGGTCGGGTCGGGTAGGGTCGGGTTTGATCCCTACCCGCAACCAACCGACGTAATGGTCCAACTCGACCGATTACCCTAGTTCGGACTGTCGGTCGAATCGGTCGGGTTGGGCGGGTTTGGACTTAAGCTTGAAGAAAAAGGAAAAAAAAAGAGAATCTACAGAAAAAATTGGAGATGAGAGGGTAAAAACTCAACGAAAGAAAATGGGCTTCTAGTCTCCAATCTCCATAGTTGCAACCAAGAGATGAGAGAGAGAGAGAGAAAGAGGTTTGTCATCCATGTACAGCGTCACCGTGAAACATGGAGGCACCGGCATGTTCCATTTTTTCGCTCTTCTTGTTAAACAGCTACTGATATGGTGAGAGAGAGAGAGATGAGAGAGTTATTGAAAGAAATTAAGAGAGAGAGATCTGAAAAGAAGAGTGAGAAAATGGGTAATTAATGTTGAGATAAGACTAGACTACATAATTCAAAAAAACGTAAACAGCTAGCATCTGACCTTTATTATTCCCCAGACTTCTGTCCTCTGTTCCCCATGCATAATAAAGATTCCCACTTCCCACGCGTATACAACAGAATGTTACATATGTATATAGATCAGGTCGGGTCGGTTTCACCGATTTGGAAGTGTATTGACCCGTGATCCGAACCGAAACTCTGAAAATCTCAGTATTTCAATCCAAATCCGACCGAAAGAATTTTGAAAACCGCCCGTTTGACATTGGGTCGAGTCGGGTCGGCGGGTTGACCGGGTCAGACGGGTCTTTGCTCACCCATACAATCCACTAACTAAACAACAATCCTACATGCTCATCAACGTGGTCTTCAACTCCATTTGGTTGCCACAAAATCAAATCTATGCCTTACTCTTTGATTTTGCTTGAAATTGGTACAAACCCAATTGTAACATGTTCTAATCGCCTCTTGATTTGGGGAAACTTAGTAAATCAAGCCATTTGATCAAGCATTATGTTAAAGTGTTGTTGGACCATTGAATGATAGCCTAACATGTTCATTTAGGTCCTTGAAATCACCTAAACCGTGCCTTACTTGAAGCCCCCTATATCTGTCAAAAATCTGTCTCGTAGGGCAGAGGTAGCGCTACCATTTCCGTCTGTGACAAAGGTAGGGCTACCCTTTTTGGGAGGTAGCACTACCTTTTGACTTTTTGGCCCAAACATTCATTTTCTTGATTTCGTTTGCGTGGTTCGGTTATGTATTTGGTATATCAATACCCCACACCTTATTTCGTGTTAAAATATCAACCCCGAGCCTATCCATGTGTGGACTTAGAAATCATGTTGATTTCCTTTTGTACGAAAGACACATTACTTTACTTTTATGCTATGTTGGGGGTACGCGACACGTTATGACACTAATGAACATGAAATGATGATGAAAATGTGATAATGATGACACGGGGCCCGAAAAGGGTATGCCCGGAGTGGCACGGGGCCTATATGGCATGCCCGGAGTGACACAGGGCTTTTATGGTACGCATGTGAAGAGCCCCTAATATTGTATATATCGGGGCTCATCTAGCTCATTTAGAACACACGCGTTTTAGCGCTTGATATGATTGATGTTGCGCGAAGCGTATTTTTGTAGTTTCAGGTTAAAACCATGGAATAAAGCGCATTTGAAGCGCTCCGGTACGAATCCCAAGGATCCGAGGGCCACGTGCCCCATGACATTCCACCACCGAGCCTCGAGAGCCAAAAAATGAAGATGTGGCTAAGGCTCGGGAAGATAAGAGAGCACAAGTTAAGTCGGAAGGTTAACGCCGTGTCCAAGCCTCGCTTAGACTCCCGACGAAGTTCGGGAGCATTCAAGCGTTCACGAGACAAGGGTCACCCTTCCCAAAGGCCACACAATGATATGGAGATATGTATTGGGATGTGATAACGTGGTTTGGGATGGTTGAACATGTGTTGAAAGTGGTCGGAATTCGAATCGGTGGAAGTAAAATAAAAATTTCATATTTTCTAGGGGATACTGGTACCACCACTTTGTCCGTATCGATACCCATTGAACAGAAGGTTTGGCTACCGGTATCACTATTTTTATCAGTACCGATACCTAGTGTCATTTTTTGCAAGTTACTCAGCGAACAGAGAGTTTGGCTACCCACTATGTTTATGCGTTGATGTTAAAAGAATATTGCCTATGACGGTGATCAATGCTAGCTAAACACACTATCTTTGTGAAAATTACGTTTACATGTGTATGTGTAACTTGTTCTTCGTTTGCATCTCCATACATACACTTAGAGTTTGTTAAATATTTTTCTACCGGTAAGTGTGTGCTCAATCCTCATATTTTCAGGTACAAATCAAAAGGCATAACTTGAAGAGCAATGTGTGGCATTATTTTGGGAGCTTCATTTGGAAGTTACTTGGTCATCTTTGTAAAACACATTTTGATGATGAAGTTGTAACTTCAATTATGCTAATATCTATGATTTTGGGATGAATGTAAAACAATAACTCTTGTATCTACTTGTCACTTATGACCCACTTAATGAAAATACTTTTGGATAAAATACCGGTTTCGGTAGTTAAGATGACATAGCGTATATGGTCATTCATATATGGAGTGAACGATATTTAAGTCACTATAAATAATATAATTAATATGTTGAAAATCGAAGGTGTGACAATTATGTGTATGAATAACCCTTCTACATTGACATAAATATTTTAATATTGTCAATTACAATACCTTCCCAAATACTTGTGTCTCATATTTAAAAGTCTCCATTTTTTTAGATTGACATTAATTGTTATATATTATTAATTAAAATATATTCACAAATATATGTGTCCCATATTTAAAAGTTTCCATTTTTTTTCCAAACTATAAATTCTTAAATATTTCCTTTAAAAACTGTAAGATAATATTATTACAACGTCTATAGGTCCACAGGTACAATACGTTTGGAGAGGATAAGAGACAGGGGCGGATTGATGAAGGGGCAAGGGGGGTCACGTGACCCCCCTGAAATTCAGGAATTATTATTTTTTATTTTTTTTTTAAATCTGGGACCTCAAGCAAGGCCAAATGGATTTAATTGTTGATGGGCTTTTCCTTTTAAAGGACCAACCGACCAAACAATGGATGGACTATTTTGACCTAGTGGACTTATTGCCTATTGGCCCATTATTTGGATTTGTAATCCCATCATTGTTTGCAACACAGCCATTAGTATCTCCACGACTCCACACACAAAAATTTCCGGACGTACAGATACGAAGAACAATCAGACGAAGAGGGATCAGACGAACGAAGCAATCACCCAGGCCACTGTCCGGACGTCGATTTCCTTTCTTCTCCCCCTTAAACTCACGGTACTCCCCTCTCTCTCACTCTTATTTGCCTAACTTAAACAAGGGTAACTGGGTAAGATTTAGTCTGGTGAAAACTAGGGCTTTCAATTTATTTTGAGAATACTTTTGTTCTTTTTGTGATTGATTTCAATTTCAATTTCAATTCCGTCAAGTGAAATATTTCTTGTTGTTGTGATTATTGTACGTGATAGTAGAATTTTTTTTTCTTAACAGTTATAAGTTAGTGTTATGAAGAGATTCTACAAACCTGTAGAAGCGCCTAATTTACCAACAAATGCGCCTAATTTACCAACAAATGCGCCTAATTTGCCAGTAGAGGTGCCTAATTTGCCCGTTCAAGTGCCTAATTTGCAAAAGGATGATGATAATTCCCGACCACCAAAACAATGTCGTGTGGAAATTAACTTGGCTAACCTTCCGGCTGATCCTGGACTTCGACCCCGAATTGGTGATTATAATCCTAATGAGCAAGACCAAATTCGTAGACACTATTGGCAAAAGGGTCATTTCCAACCTCGTGACCACGACTTTCCGCAGAGGCTATTTATAAATAAAATGAGAAGATTTAGCCAGGTATGGTTCAGTGAGTTTCCTATGTGGTTAGAGTATAGCATAGCAAAAGATGCTGCATTTTGCATGTGTTGTTATCTTTTCAAGCCATAAATTGGAGATCAAGCGGGCGGTGATTCTTTTGTTTGTGAGGGTTTCACAAATTGGAAGAAGAAGGAGAAACTCTATAAACATGTGGGAGGCCCTAGTAGTGCTCATAATTATGCTTGGGGTAAATGTCAGGACTTGTTAAACCAAAGACAACATATTCAAACAATGTTCGATAATCAATCAAATCAAGCTAGAATTGATTATCGAATCTGTTTGAACGCATCGGTTGGTTGTATTCGGTTCCTCCTGAGACAAGGACTTGCATTTCGTGGTCATGATGAATCTAAAGATTCAACTAACCAAGGTAATTTTCTTGAACTTTTGAAGTTTCTTGCTGACCATAATGAAGAAATCAAAGTTACATTGGATAAAGGTCCTCACAATGTAAAGATGATTGCTCCTGAGATTCAAAAGGATATTGTAAGTGCGGCTGCGTGTGAAACTATGAAAGCGATTGTGAAAGATCTTGATGATTCACTATTTTCCGTTTTGGTTGATGAAGCTAGGGACATATCGATCAAAGAGCAAATGGCAGTTGCAATCCGATATGTGGACAAGAAGGGGAATGTAATTGAGCGTTTTATGGGCATTGAGCACATTGCAAATACAAATGCTCCCTCACTCAAGGAAGCAATGGAGAATTTATTTTGTCGACATGGATTGAGTATGTCTAGATTAAGGGGGCAAGGTTACGATGGCGCAAGTAACATGCGAGGTGAGTTCAATGGTCTGAAGGCATTAATACTAAATGAGAATTCATGTGCATATTATGTGCATTGCTTTGCGCATCAACTACAATTAGCTCTTGTGGCCGTGGCAAAGAATCATGAGGATATTTCCATGCTCTTTTATATTGTTACAAAAGTGCTGAATATTGTTGGAGCATCATGTAAGCGCTGTGATCTTCTTAGGGAGATACAATATGCTAATGTTGTTGAGGCACTTAATCTTGGAGAGCTTTCAAGTGGGAAAGGATTGAATCAAGAAACCAATCTTAAACGTCCTGGTGATACACGATGGGGTTCACACTATAGTACTTTAATAAGGTTAATAAGTATGTTTCCAGCGGTGGTTGATGTGCTTCAAATCATCATTGAGGATGGTACACACTCAGAACAACGATCCGAATCACAACTATTGCAGAACATGGTGCAGTCATTTGAATTTGTACTCAGTCTTCACTTGATGAAAGCAATATTGGCTATTACATCAGAGCTATCACAAGCACTGCAAAGGAAAGATCAAGATATTGTGAATGCTATATATTTGGTTCAAACGTCAGAAAGAAGGCTCCAAGTGATGAGGGAAAGTGGGTGGGATTCTTTATTTCTTGTCGTTTCCTCCTTTTGTGAAAAGAATGAAATTGTTGTCCCCAACATGGATGATACATTTGTTTCTCAAGGGAAAGGCAAGCGAAAAGCGCAACAAATTACAAACTTGCATCATTATCGCATCGAGGTATTTGTTAGAGTTATAGATATGCAACTTCAAGAACTAAATGCTCGTTTCACGGAGGCAAATAGTGAGTTGCTACTTTGTGTGGCATGTTTAAATCCATCCAACTCCTTCTCTTGTTTTGCAAAGGAGAAATTGATTCGTCTCGCTGAGTTTTATCCGGTAGAACTCATGGTGCTTTCTGATCAACTTGATTCCTATATTTTTGACGTGCAATCGAATGATGCTTTTTCGAGTTTGGATGGACTTAGTGGTCTTTCTAAGAAAATGGTAGTGACCGGGAGAGATAAACTATATCCTTTAGTTTACTTGCTCTTGACTTTGGCATTGATCTTACCAGTTGCGACTGCTACTGTTGAAAGAGCATTTTCTGCGATGGCCATTGTGAAGAATCGTCTACGGAACCGAATGAATGATCAGTGGCTGAACAATTGTTTGGTGGTGTACATAGAAAGAGACGTGTTTGCTGACATTGACAACAATACAATCATGCAAAACTTTCAGAAGATGAAAACCCGTAAGGGTCAATTGTAAAATGTTTTAGGAAGGAATCTCTAATTTTGTGCACTTATGTTTGAAATCTTTTAGAATGTCTTAAGTTCGAACTATTATATGTTTAATGAAGAATGTTTTAAACATTTATTCTTCTTGTTATATTGGATTGGATTGTGATTTTTTTTCCCCTAGTTATACTTAAAAGGTGACCCCTCTAGATGAAATTTCTGGATCCGCCACTGATAAGAGATTAGAGTTGCAAATAAAATGAGGGCAATTTCAAAGATATGGTAAGTATATGGGGTAATTAGGTCTTTTCATCCCTAGGGAATGCGAAAACTCTTCCAGATCCTCAAATGGTGCTTTGATAATACATTTTGGAAAAAATCTATTCCATAATCTAGCTCCCGAACATCCATAATGCAAAAATGGAAAATCGATAATGAGGATCCCAAACAGGCTCCAAACCATTGAGTTTTTTTATTTCCATTAAAAAAAAACATATTCTTACTTGCATAATAGAGAAAGTTTTAATTGCGCATGTACATGTGTCTTAAATATATGTTTAACTAACAAGAAAAAAGGCTCTATTTCGAATAAATGTTACAATTAACTATAGTTTTTGAGTGTTATGCATCAACATACTACTTTAGAATTAATTGGAAGCAATGTAATCTTCTCCTGTTGAAATAAAATGAGCCTATCATTATAGTTTTTAGGTTATTTATTAATTTTTTGTGAGTTCGAGCTGAGCCAAGCATACTAATGTTCAAGCTTGTTTCTTCGATACAAAAAAAAAAAAAAATGTTCAAGCTTGTTTATTAATTTTTTCACGAGCTTGTGCTTAATAGCATCTTAATGAACGGCCTGGTTCATTTGCAGCACTAATTGAACCTCATTTTTTTCTACACCACTACATGAATCTAATCTATTCAATTTTTTCTTCCTTATTCCAAATTAAGAAAAATAGAAAAGTACTTATTTAATATTTTAGTTCATTTTGTTTTACCTTAAAAATATCAACTTTTATTTTTTTTGCTTCGTTCAAAATCCTGACATAAAAACAAAGACTAAGTGGGAGTTTGGTGCAAAATTTTTGTAGGCTAATTCTGATTTTGCATTATGAAATTGTTTGATGTAGATTCTAAGAAACTAGCTCCGGATCTACTTTCAGATAATCATTCTGAATTCTCAAAATTTAAGGACTATTTTAACCTTCACCTTTTTAACAAACCACACAGAAATATATCATATTTATACATATATGTACACATTAATTTAAATATTATATAAGTACTGCGAATGCCCTTGCCCGAAAGAATGGGTCCAAACACGGGCTAACACATTATAGCTAGCCTCAATTGACATTCGTAGGTGAGGTCTTTGTCTAAAGGAAGTTGACCAAAGTCGACCGTTGACTGACCTATCTGGAGGTGACGCGTGGCAAGAAAGTCTGGCAATACACGTGTCACGCAATGTACAAATAAGTATGTTACACGTCAGCACTATAAGAGAAGGACTTGCATTATCTTGTTGACCCACAGAACATGTGGATCTTGGCTGTGGGCCTCTTTTAAAAGGGCCCCGGAACAGCTACATGAACTGGCGCAACCCGTAGACTATACAGGCAAATATCGTGATAAAACAGTAATATTAATATAACCAGATGTCCGCATCTTCTCAAGTCACAAGGCAGGACTTGACCTAGTTCGTGTGGGAGTGGTGGGGGATTTAGTGGCCCGGTGGATTGAGGAGATGGGATCGCTGCGAGGTAGAGACGCGACACGAGAGTATCGCAGACTGCTACCTCTGTGGCCTTACAATAGGGAAGGGACACGTGTCAACTATTTGTTGGCCCAAGTTGGCTATAAATATAAGACATGCACTTCTCTAATAATACCCAAGAGATATCTCCTCTTTAGAGAAAGAAGGTCGAAGAGTAAGGGAACCCCAAGAGATACTGCGGCCTAAATCTCTTCCCTATTGTTGGCCTTCTCCTTCACCCCACCAAATTCATCTTCCATTCTCTTATTCAAAACACTAACCACTCTTTACCTCTCCTAGCTCACAGATTTAGGGTTTTGATTTTGAATCCTACAGAGAGTGAGATATTCACCTCACCGACAACATTAATCACCAAATCCTATTTGACGAATCCAATTTATCTCCATTAGATGTTCTTTTTAAGCTATGAAAAATGCAAATTAAAAATAAATTGTATGAAAATATATTTGGATTTTTAAAATAATGTTTCCCGCAAAGAGAAAAAAAGAGAGTAAAGGTTGCCTTGGCAATAATTTATTAAATATATCAAAAAATTAGCAAAATGAAAAAGTCATACCACATGTATTTTTCGTTCTCTTAGACTAAAGATTGCATTTAATTACTTTACCCGTACATGACATATATGTTCTTGCGCATCATTCGGGGTGAGATTTTGATTTTGGAAATTGGAGAGAGAGAGAGAGAGAGAGAGAGAGAGAGTTGATCAAAATTGGAAACAGGCGTGAGAATTAAAAACAAATATGATAAAGATTCAGAATATTTTTGCTATTTTTTCAAACATAATCACCGCCGTAAGATTAATTGATTGAGAAACAGTTGGATTTATAACTGGGAAAACTATCCATTTCAGCCGTAGGATTTACAGAGACAATTGTAGACCTTTGGATTTACATTTAAGTTTGAAAATTGCTCTATTTTATTATATAGATTTACTAGCACATGCCCGTGCCTTCGAACAATCGGCGCGGACTCCAACAATCAGCACACCCAAATTAATATTGAACTCACGTGCAATATTTTAATCCATCTCGGTGTTGTGTGTTTTTTATCAGACCCGATTCGCGGCCCCATAATTTAAAATATTTTATTCAATTCGTTGAATTTATCGTTCCTGTAAAACATGATATAGATCAGTCATCGGTACTCAAAAGAACAAAGGACATTTTACTTGTAGTTTAATCTTAAACTCATAATATAGCTATGAAATCTTAAATGTCTCAAAGCCCTTAAATTCATCTAGATGTCAATATCCGATCAATTTTTTTTCCTGCATGGAGAGCAGTATTGACAAGCTGAAAAAAAGAAACAGTTTGAATCATACTAATCGCCCAAGATGGGTCTGAAATGCACCCATTTTACATGTTAGATAGATGTAAGTGGATGCTCTCTATTCAGTGCTATATTGCATATATGATGGTTCTTTGGTAACTTTTAGTGTAGAGCACAACACACTGCAATGCCCTCATGGACTCACAAGAGAACCCCGGTACGATCGAGTTAGGGTCGTTGGATTTTCTAGATAAAATAATTGTAATATAGTAATCAGCACACACCAATGAAGAATGGCTTAAATACCCTTGAAACTAGTATTTTTCTATAAAATAATTGGATTCATTAGCTAATAGCAACAAGTAAATGACGAAAAGTCATTTAAGAAAAGAAAATTAAATGAGACAAGAACAAAATATTCAAAGCTAAAATTTGTTTAGGAGTAATATCACGCCAATATATAAGCAGTGTCAAACACATTGAATATATGAGGCACTTAACTAAGTAGCACATTAACCAAAGACTTGTAGCCTCACTACAAGAAAAATGGTAATCTGTGAGGAAAATAAATTTCGTCTCCAATTATGCCTTTTTTGTGAGGAAAATCACATTTCCTCGCTAATTTAGAGGGACAACAAATTTAAGGTGAGGAAATTTTAA
>JAXBDA010005177.1:0-25503 GCA_036023075.1 Gaultheria prostrata
GAGATCTATCAAACAAGATCCATATTGCTTAGAAAATTATTTTTGTAACTATATTATTTTTTAGTTTGAAAATTACACGTAGTTTCGTAGGGGGCAAATATTTTGGAACGGAGGGAGTAATTAAGATCTCATAATCTAGTTTAGCTTTTTTAGGGGTGGGAATTTTCGACACAACACTAACCCGACACAAAGTTAGCGGGTTAGGGTTGGCTATTTCTGACACGGAACATGAAGGTTGAGAGAATTCTGACACAAACACGACACAGTACGACGCGGGATGGGAATTTATGAAAGGACACGATAACACGACACGAACCCGACATGATGTTAGCTGGTTAAAGTCGGCTATTTCTGACACGGAACACGAATATGACAAGACACGATAACACAAAAAGCTAAATAGGTCGTGTTAGGGTTGAGAGAATTCTGACATGAACACGACACGACACGACACGACACGATGCCCAACCCTAGGATATTACAGCTAATTCATTCAACCTTTCTTGCGACATACTTTATCGAACATAAGATTTGATTCCAAAATATTTTTTATTCATAGGCAACTATGATTGGTACAGTCAAATTATTTTATAATGAATACACACATTTGAAAAATAATTACCCACTAGTTTTACAAAATTGAACACTTTTCTCTGAGTTTCTTGTTTCTTTTGGTAAACATTCTTCACGAAAGCCACGGTTTTGATTCTTTAAACAAGTTAGGACAAATATACTATTGCTAAGGGCCTTATTTTTTACTTCCACTGAAATAGGCCCCAAGTTTTATTAGACATTTTTCTTCTAATTTTATATACATATACATAATATAAGGACAACAAAACTTGGGGCCCCCAAAATAGGTAAAAATTAGGGGACCGATACGGTCGCATCCTCGGCATATGCCCAAAGCCCACCTGTAAACAACCAGCATAGATCGATCCATATACACTCAAACTATTCTTACTGATATACGTATACACCGTATAGTAGTATGACAAAATAATGCTAAAGGTGCCAAATCATTTTCTAAGGCAAAAAAACCCAAACAAAGTAGAAGTAGAAGTAGAAGGAAATGAGATTACATTCGAGCTCGATGTTTGAGTTTCCAAAAGACAGCATACTTCCAGTCAGTGTTGAGGCAGATGGCCCTGAGTGCTTGGTGTAAGTGAGTACCCATCTGGTCTATTCAAAAGAATATTAATCCAATTCCCCTAATCACTCCTCACAGGAAAAAACCCTAATTCCGACTGAATTCACCACCACAACCCTAGCCTAGCTACCTCTGTAAGAACCTCTCCCTGCCTGCTTCCTTCGCAACCCTGCTCGCCGCTTTATTGGCGGTCCCACAGTCTGAAGCAGCAGATCATCCAACCCCATCCTTAACAGAAAGGGAACAAAAAAAGGTCCAAAATCTTGAAAAAAGCTCAGCAACACAAGTAATTTATCAAACTCATGACATCAGTTCTAATAAAGGTAATAATGCCCTTGTGTACTAATTCCTTATAACATATGTCCATTCAATTCAAGAAGTCGTTGAAATTGTTTGAAATTTGGAGTTTTTTGAAATCCTAAGGCGAATCTTGAAAAGGGAAAAACTAGTAAAAGGCAAAGACAAAAACAAAAAACCTAAGATTTTGAAAGAGCTTACTGACCCAAGTGACCAATCAGACTCGTGAAATCAGCTCCTAGAAACCCTGATAGCAAAAATTGAATCAAAACATCCGCCATTAAAGTTGAGAAATCGTTAGAATTTCGGGAAATTTTGAGTCCCTGAAAGGCCTAAGGAGAGTGTTAGATAAGAAAAAAAGAAAATTGGGAAATTTAACTTATGTCTGACGACATTGACAACGAGAGATTTCGAGCGGAAATTGGGTTAGTTGCTTTACTATCTACAGAGAGAGAGAGAGAGAGAGAGAGATGGCAAGGTGTAAATCAAGCAGGAGTGAGGGTTAACAGAATTCACTGAATTGAAAAAGTTTGAACCTTCCGTGATATATATAGGGAACAGCTTTTTGTCGAGAAGAGAGAGAGAGTAGTGATAGGTATAGGACGCATCCGTTGTGCGGTGTGAGATCACCTTTTACGGAAACCCCCATGTTCCTCTGTTACGGGGGCGTTTCGACCGTTGGATGGTTAATTTTGATTTTGTATTTAAAAAATCTATGTGTGATCCAATGGTCCAAAATCCCCTGCAACAGAGGAACAGGGGATTTTGGAACATGGGATCTGGTTGCGCTCTCTCCTCTGCAATCTATAACCAGAACCTCTGTTCCCAAATTCCCATGCGCCTCTGTTGCAAGGAATCGGGGCCTATAACGAGCAACTCAGTATAGGCGTCTAGTGAGAATTTCGGTCCTCCATTTTCCTTTTGGATGGTTCGGATCTTAAATAAATTGCTCTGAGAATTTTGGCCATTCATTCTTCTCTTGGATGGTTCGGATCTTAAATAACTTGTTTGCACGAACAATTTATTTAAAATCCGGACCATCCAAAACATATTTAATGGTCGAGATTCACTCACTACGTCTTGTATTCACTACAACGGCCCCGCTCCCTTGTTGCAAGGAGTTTTGGGCGATTGGATCAAACAAATTTTTCAAAACATAAAAACAAAACTCACAATACAACGGCGCAACAAAGACCGCATAGGGGAATTTGGGAACAGATGATCTCTCACATACTGCAATCTAAGCAAAAATTTAGCCATTTTTCCCTAGAAAAGTGTCATATAGTGATATTGCTAGCCCAAAAATATCACCTCTACCCAGTAGCCTAACCACTTGACTCAACAAAAAAAATTACGCACGTCATCTTCTTCCTCACATGAGCACGTGCGCCGAGAGTAGATCTCACTCTCCGGCACGCGCCCCTTTGACCCGCGCATGCGAGGTCCCCAGAACTCTATCGGCGACGGATCTTGCATCAATGGAATCATCTCGACGAGAGTTACAACCCTTATGTCTCAAAACGATTTTAGAATCTATTTTCTGGTGACCCATTTTTTCTAGCGACTCAACGAAAGAGAGAGAAAGAGGAGGGGGGACCTCGCCAAACCTCGCCTGTTGTGGCAAGGTACTCTAGTTGCAGAGGAATTGCCAAGGTTGTTGGGCGTGGGTTTTATGGGTTAACCTCGCTAGTTTGCCGAAAATCTCAAGCTGCCGAGGCTGCTAGAAATGCTCTTAGTTTCTCAAAATAATTCAATTGGCTTAAACTCTAAAGCAACTAATCACGAATTTCAAGACAGGTCATTTATTAGAACTGATGTGGAAGAATTTTTTTTCCCAGCAAAGACATACTTTGACATTTTCAAGTGCAATAATTTCAAACTGCTTGCGAAAAAATGCAGATTTTGGAATCCACAGAAAATGAGCTCAATCCCAGAGTAGTTGAGAATTGGAATTGAAGTTATGCTTTTTGTAGCAATGAACTCTCTATCCCTGTGTTTTTAAGAACTACTTAGAACATGATCCAATCCATGGCAGTTGATCTTACATTGTCATTTCTCGAAAATTTCGTTGATTTATGGCCTAGCCTGAGGCCTCGCATCTCAAACAAATAACAATAGCGACAAATAGTAAAAACATCAAGTGTTCGGATCACATTCATTAAAGTAAAGTAATTGTTGCCAAAGCTCTTTCAAGGAACGATCACATTCATTAATCTCACGAACAATACAAGTGTTCGACATTCTTAGCATGGTAGTTAACAATAAACTAAGTACAACCACAATTACAAATACAAGCAGTTGGCCTTCATTTTTGTGCAAGCTCTGCTTGAAAAGTCTTTGATTGAGCTCTACGATCACAATTCAATTGTACTGGTCCGCTTCCCCGGATGTTTAATTGTAGCTTGACATTAAGCATTACATTACGCATAAGTAGCAGAAATCCCACATATCACTTCTGCTCGGATCACCATCAATGCATCGGCCCATAGACTGCTACGAAGGTGCAATCAACCAAGCCTCGCCTCTTTCGGGAAACTGATTGCAAGCATAATTGAGAAACCAGAGAGAAATTGAATTAATGATCCATTTAGCTCAACAGAAAACGTAGTTTACGTGATGTGTGCACTGCAACACAAGGATGTCCTATCAGAAATAGTCTTTTTTTTTTTTTTGTTATTCGCAGCGGGGTTAGCGGGATAGTTAGTGAGTTAGTCCAGAGAGGGTCTAAAAGCTATCCATAGCCCTAAGCCCCCCCAAACGCCTATACTGAGGCTCAAACTCTGATCTCGCTTGGGAAAGAACCAGGACTTTACCACTAGGCTACAAGCACTTGGTTTATCAGAAACAGTCTCAACGCATGGGTTCGAGGTTTCAATAAATTTTTGTTGCCGATCAAAAAACGCATGGGTTCGAGAGTAAAGATCACAGTTTTGCACCCTCATAAACTGACTTCTAGCCTTTAAAACAAGAAAGTCAGCCAGCCGTCCAACTACGGTGAAAGTAATGCCTAGAGAAGTACTACTTGTATCACCAGAAAAATGTATCTAACCAATGAATATTCTGCATACAAGAAAAGAGGAAGAAACCAGAACATCCAGAAGTGAGAATTAAAGACCCATCTTTGAAATGAATAGGTGTTCAAAAATATTCATTTTACACGACAATCCAGAAACAAGTTATGTACATAGTTCAATGAAAGAAGAGGGAAGCCAATCCAGGTTTTGAGTGTTTTTTTTTTTTTTTTTTAAAGTTGTGGTTGTGTATCGGTTGTTTGCTTGTGGCTATGTAGGTAGCATTATTTAATAGAGCCCTGGTACGGTGCTGGAAAAACAAAAAAAAAAGGAAATGGTATAGGAAATGACACCCGGCAGCTGAGATCCACTCCTAGCACTGTGCTTAGGGTTTTTGCGTTTTCCTACATTCCGTACAAGTTTGTAATAGTAGCATGTATGCTAGTCTTGGATAAGTAAGTAATGCTAGTTTTAGTCGCCTAGTCTTTAGGGAGGATCACCCGCTCTTGTTTCCAATCATTATTCACTGAATTGCGCTCTCATTCCTCATTCTCACGAATTTCAATAATTTCAAAAGATACCTGTTTTGAGAGATGCTTTCACGGTCGTGCTGACACTTTCGCTAGTACAGTCACATTATGTTTGAATAGGTGCTAGTTCAACAGGCTAACTTAAAGTCATGGTGATAAAAGAAAGAGAGAAAAAAAAAACTCCTCACCTTTTTTGAGGATTAAAGGAAAAAAAAATCCTTATATTTACAAATTTCTCCAAAATATAAGTACCTTATTTCTTTACAAGATATTAATTATTAGTGACTTGCCTTAGAAAATCAAAACAAGACCAGATGAATGATTATCTTGCTATTGCATTACCAAAATATATTTACTTCCATATAGGAAGAGGATCTTATAAGGGCTCCCTTACATAGCTTATGTAAAGAATTTTTCGTTCGAGATTGAATTTCGACAATCCGAACCGTTAGATGCGTTTAGAATGTGTTTTTAAGGTCTAACACGAGGATTCGTAAAAACAAAATACCCGGAAGGGCTTGATCCGAGCATTTTTCAATAAAAAAAAAAGTATATACATCTAACGGTTCGGATTGTCTCGGATCGTCGAAATTCAATCTCGAACGAAAAATCTCTTACATAAGCTATGTAAGGGAGTCCTTATAACAATCTATTTCTATATGTAGGAATATGTAGGAATATATATATATATATATCTTATTTCTTTCCACTTCTCATATAATTTCATTGTAAAATTTAATTTGTGATAGAGTAAATTATTTAATTACCAATTCGGGTTGATTTTCTTATTTCAACGAAGTTGCAATAGGGTAATTTTTAATAAATTAGTGGTATTAAGCCACACACGAACAAGCCTAAACCGGGTGATTGTTGAACGCAATTTGTTTTCATAATGTAGAGTGTCCCAGGCAAATTTGTGCGCACCTCTAACTGAAACTGAAACGTAAAACTTCTTTTGTTTGTAATTCATCCTCACCATGTGAATTGCCCTTTTTTGGGCAACCCATTGATGTGGCAAACAACATGATTTATGGTGTGGAAAATTGCTTCCTTATCTTCCCATCATCTCTCTCTGGCATACTAATCTCCCTTTTCCTCAACCCTAAACTTGAACTTAGGGGTGTTTGGCAAAATAATTGATCTAGATTTGTTTTGACCCTATTCAAATTTTTTTCTCATTTGTTAGTTTTGCGTTAATTTTCTATGAATTATTGGTTCGTCTTGACGAGTATAATCAAAAAGGTAGGAGTAAAAAATTATGTTCGAAATTCGATACTTTCAATTAGACAAAAATAGTAGATTATTGGACATGTTTTGTCTTTATTCAAAAAAATTCAATTTTGAGCATCATTTCTTACTTTTTAGATTCCTTCCGTCTAAACAAATCAATAATTCAAAAATAAACTGAATCAAAACTAATAATTGCGCAAAAAAAAAATTGAATAAAGACAAAAATAATTCAAACAAATTATTTAGCCAAACCACCCCTTAGCCTCCCAAGGCCCTTGTCAACAATCATTTTAGTTGGTAAAAGGTGTAACACCTACACCTCAATTGCCATTGTCCCCCTCTCTTTTTTACCCTGCACCCTTATGGTTTCCAGCCTATTTCATCAAGTGACATTCACAGCCTTGGTTTGATATGCCTAAAAATGTCTACCTTTTTTCGAATATTTTTTTACCATTTTCGTGAAGTTTTCTTTACTTTTTAACATTTCCGACTCTGCTTTCGACTAGAGTAATGATTAGACAAAAAATTGATCATCTTTTCAAACACCAACACAGAAATAAGCAGTCAAGGTGCGCATAGACCAAAGGAAATATGTCCTGCGCCCCCTCAATTGCCATTGTCCCCCATCTTATGTGCCCTCCTCCCCTATGGTTTCCAACTTATTTTCATCAGCTGACATTATTATCTTTCGTTTGATAAGTCTAAAAAACTTCCAAATTTTTTTTGAATTTTTTTCCCAGCATTTTCATAACTTTCTGTTTAACTTCTGTTACTCTAATAAAACAGAAGTTAAATACGAAATACCAAATCAAATTTATCGACCAGGGAAACAATGCAAAACATAATGGAAAAGATTCCCGGTCCATCTCCCTAGATTTGCCGGATCTGGGGACCCCATTTTGCAAGGCTGCACTATATGGGCATAATGCGTGACCCAAGCCATGCATCTCTACAATCAATGTTCTCGACTTGCTAAAAGTACTATTATATACTAAATCTGGACCATTAAAAATACTTTTGAATGGCTAATAAAAAACACACTTTTAAATGGATCAAATTACGCTCTACAATCCTGTAGTCCACGGATTCTAATTTGCCACCATCCAACCCTGTTTTCCAGGCAAAATTAAGGCCAATTCAATGCTCAATAGCAGACATGGAAATTAGTAGTGTGATCTCTGGGTGATTATTGGCATTGATTTCCAATCATTTATCATGTTTTCTTTTTCCTCTCTTCACTCTGGATCGGTGAATTTATTAGTCATAAAGAGGTAAAAAACAAACAACAGGATTGGAAAAGGAAGGCAAAATGATGACATGGTCAATCATCGAAAATGATTCTCAACGTATTTGTATGGGAGAACTTGTAAATGGAGTAAATCCGGTTTGTTGCTTTTAACCCAAATAATGATTCATTTGTCGGCAGTGTTAGATTACTAGATTATTAGGTTATTTTGCTGGCAAAAAACATAATTTTATGTTTTTATAGCCGTTCTCTTTTGTAGCTATATGTAACATCTCGTCCCGCATGGAAAGTCTACATGGCTGATTCTGGAAATATAATGATCAAGCAGCTACAATTTTTTATTTTTTTTTGGTAACTTAGTTTTGAAATAGAAATATAAGATAACTTGATATACAACCAACAAGGAGCATACGCAGGAAAGAAAAAAAGTAAAAAGAAAGAAATGAGAAAATCTAAAACCTAACAGCAGCATAGCAAATATCCAATAAAACTCAAAGCACGCTATGTGGAGGATTTTCCTAAAAACCCTAAAAGCAACCTAGTACTTTGCGGAGGGAGTGACACGTCAGCTCAATCACCACAAATAATGGGCAGGCGTCTGCACCAGTACACGTAAACCCTAAAACCTGATCAGGACAAGCAGAGTGCAACTCGTCCCTTACCTACAAAGAACAAACAACTGAAGAAGCCGCCGCCACAAGACAATATGGCGGGAAAACGTCACATCCTTGACAGATCAGCTTGAGATGATATGCACAAAGTATCATGAGAATAAAGAATAGAAAGGAAATCCCTAAATATAATCGAAAGCCCCAGTACGGCAAGAGTTCCAAACACATATGGGAACTGGCAATATTCCAACCCATTCGGATAAGGCAACGAACATTATCAAGATGCAACTACCCGATAGGGACGAACCCTAACAAGAAAGAGTCCATAACGCCGGGCGATCTTATCAAGGTAACAAAATCCCTGAAACGATCAGACGAGCACCTATAAATACAGGCAAACCATAAACAGAAAGGGTACGCTGTAATTCACTATTACAAGCATTGTCAATAGATTTCCTCCTGATTCATCATACTCACTTAAGCGTCGAAGGGCCTTTGCCATCTAGGGCAAAGGTGCTCTAACTATTGGCTGGTGTTGCAGGAAACAGATCCCATTCGGGAGTATTCGATCTCAATTAAGAGCTCGAGATTAACGGTGTTAGTTTCCCGCCTCTTACAATTGGCGCCGTCTGTGGGAAATTCTTCTTTTCTTTGAAAGGAAAAGACACCCCCATCAAAGATCATCCATGGAAGATCTGAATCCAGACAACAACCAAAAAATTCCTTTGAAAAGTGTCATAGGGCGCAAGTAGACTCCAGAACCGCCGCCGCCACCCAAAAAGCCACTTCCCAAAGGGGTCCAGGGTGGAGAAGGCTCCAGGCATGGTGAAGGTTCGCGACCTGGATGGGGCTCCAGACAGGGAAATGACAACTCCGCTCGTTCAAAGAAGGAAAGGTCAGAAAACCATTCCAGAGCCCAAGAGCAATCCAGGTCACCACAAAGCCACAGGGAGAAAAGCAAGACCAAAACTCACCAGGAGGACAGGAGATCCAGATCCCAAACTAGGAGGGATGAGACGTATACAGAAAGCCATATGCGACGGGAGCACGAGGTATCCGATATAGCACGTCAAATTGCCCAAGGTGAACAAGACATGAAGAATTTGAAAAAGCGGATGCGCCGAGCAGAAGAGGCGCTCGAAGCAAAGTCCACGAATAGTAATGTTGAGCAGCAACACCATGCTCACAGACATTCCCCTAGGGGAGCCGTCTCCACTACTAGAAGGGCACTCTGCGAAGAAAGAGAGCCGAAAGCAAATCCCCAGACAGGGGGAGAATTCAGAAGAATGGCAAGGACATGTATGGAAGATCTGGATCTAGCGAGAAAAGCCGTAGTGTTAAGCGAGAAGAAGCCCAACAAACAGCAAAGAAAGCACTCAGCTACGTGGCAACCTCGCCACTGGCGGAGTGGATCCAGAAGGCAAAGCCACCGAGTAGGATTAAGCACAACCCGTTCGTGCCCTACGAGAGTGATAGCGCCCCGGTGGCCCACATCCAGCACTACCAACAAGCAATGTTTATGCATGTAAGGGACGACGCCCTGATGTGCAAAATGTTCCCGTCAAGCCTAAGGAAGGTAGCCCTTAAATGGTATCATCATAAGTTGGCTCCCTACTCTATCTATAGTTGGGAACAGCTATCAGAAGAATTTAATGCTCGTTTCCTAACGAGTCAGGCAGCCCCCAAGACTTTTGATGTCCTGACCGCCATGAGGAAAAATGAAGGAGAGACGATCAGAGAACACTCGAAGAAGTACTGGGAGTTATACAACGAGATTGAAGATTGTAGCGAAAAGTACACCATAACAACCTTTAAAAGCAGCCTGCCCGTTAGGTCAGATCTGAGGAAGTCGCTCACAATGGAACCCGTCAAGACGGTGGCACGACTTATGCCACGCATTGAACAACATGCCCTCGTAGAGGACGACCGCATACGGGAGGCAGGCAAGAAGGAGACCGGGAGACCAGCCACCCTTAAGAAGAAAGGGGCGGATAACAGGAAGATGGATTGCAGTACTAATAGAAAGAAGGCTGTCCCTTACAGAATGGATAGAGCATTTGCAAATGTACGGGCATTTCATAGCATTTACACTGTCTTCAACATGCCGATATACAAAATGTTGTAGAAAATCAAAGATCGATCGTGGTTCAGGCCCCCACCCATAATGACGGGGGACCCAGAAAGGAGGAGAGCGACGAACAAAATGTGCACCTACCATAAAGATTGGGGGCACATGATGGAAGATTGCTATGAGTTTAAGAACTTCCTTGACGAGATGGTTGCGTAAGGACACCTGAAAGAATTCATATCCCAGGACATCAACGAGCAACCTATCGAGAAGTTGGACAGGGCACCAAAGGGAACGATCCACATGATACACGATCACATAGCCCCCTACACAAAGAATGAGATCAAATATGTCCGGAGGCAAAATTGGCATGCAAAGTATGTGTTCAAACTGGGTGAAAAAAGGCCCCTGTGGACACCCGGCGGGCGGACGCCCAAAGCAATGGCTCCCCGATCCGATTCGATTTGATTTTGAAAATGATTTTGGAGTCGCCACCCGGGTTTAAGGATCAAACCCGAGAAACCAAAAAGAGTGACTCGTTTTGCCCAATAGATTTGAAAAATGGTTTTACCGGTCGTGCGAAAACCTTTTTACTTCCGGGCTCGAGGATTTGGTTACGAGAGGGGAAGGGTTTTAATGCACCCCGGTCGCCCGGTCCGTAAACCGGTCTCTACTAAATAATTTGTGGGATGTTAAAATATTCAGAATTTGATCTTAAACACGTAAACGGGATGTGGGGATGGGGAAGCATGTAAACAAGATAAGGCACAATATATGGAACGATGGTGATCGCGTGCTTGTATTTACTATGGGATTGATGATGATATATGAATCATGATGCAAATATGGGATAAAAATGGATTTTAGACAATGGATAAATGACATAGAAAGAATGCAACAACAACAAGATCAATAAACTATTCTTTGAACTAAATCAATCTGGTATACTCATTGTGAGTTGAGCGCTCAAGAGAAGGGGACTTGAGCGCTCAAGTCACTGGTTCCCTCTAATCTATCTTTATTTCCAGCAACAAGCATGCATGATCAATGCACCCATTCTCTTCCATAGTGAAGCATTTGTATTTCATCTTTAAAGAAAAGAGGAATTTTGAACTCAATGTGTACTTATGGCGAATAATGGGTGCATTACTTTCTTTGAAAGGAAGAAATTAACATGAGATATGAAATGAAGATGAGAGAAAGTAACACTAGATTGATATTAGCTCAATAGAGACCCACTCATATATCTGAATGGCTTGAAGAGTAACCAGAACTCAAAACTAACAATAAAAGAAACTGATCTGGAACTAGCTTAAGCGCTCAAGTCAGTTCTTAACTCAATGAGCTGTACTTGTTTGGTTGATCCTTCTGATTCTTTCATGAACTTAGTAAACTTTGATCATTTCAGATTTAAAAGAAATATGAATTATTTTCATCTTCAAAATGATCATAACTCACATGCATGATCTTTGGTATTCTTTTTCATGATGATCAAGGAGAAAATAGGTAGTTTTATGAGCAAGGAATCAACATCAAAGATCATACATTTGAGTGAATCGGGATGATCAGCAATCACACACACACCTATAGAGCTTAGAGTTATGATCAGAGATCAAAAATTGCAACAAAGGAAGCTGGACTGCAAATGACTTGAGCATTCAAGGGAGGGAGACTTGAGCGCTCAAGTCCCTGCTCAAACTTATACTTTTTTGACAGTTTATTTCACTTTCTGTCCCCCTTTGCAAGCTTGAGGAGTTTTGATCACTCCATATTTTAGAGGAATACCATTTTTTGAATCCTTTTTCTTTTCAAAATAAACTTTTATCCTCATTTTCCTTGAATAATTATCCCATGCATGGCCTTTGATGATCAATTCACGATGATCAAGTGATGAATAAGTAGTTTTGAAAGTAAGTAATCACCACCAAAGGTCTCACTTCATGATAATGAGAGAAAATGATCAAAACATCACAACTTGTTCACTGTCAAGAATGGACTTGAGCGCTCAAGCCTAGCTGAGTTAAGCGCTCAAGTCATGAGAAAAACAGAGAGATTTTCAAGTTATTCTGAGTTTTTGTGACCTTGTAGACTCTAGACAAGTATTAAGAACTTGTTAGATTCTACTGGTCTCCCTCAGGGGACCAATATGAGATTCTTGATCATGTTTTCTACCTTTTGACTTGAATTTGGCTTGGACTTGGAGTATTGCTTGAGAAATGACTTATGGACTTGAGTTTTGAGACCAAAACAGTAGGTTAGGGAGCTATGTTGATGTGTATATGGGCTTGATTAGGTTGGTGTTTGAAGAGATAATGGGTTTAAGTTAGCAAAGTGAGTGATTTTGGACTTGGAAATGGATTTTTGGATGGTGGAGATGGGTATAGACGAAAATGGAGTTGAGAGAGAAAATTTCCAGAGCTTGTTTGAGAGTAGAGTGAGAGGAGTGTACTGGTTTAGAGAGAGGATATGACAGCAAGAGTTGTAGAGAGTGAGAGAGGCCAAGTATTTATAGAGAAAATGGGAGGGAAATGGGTTAATTTGAAATTAGGATTAGTTAAGGGGGTAGAGAGTAGTTTAGAGGGTTGAGTATACTTGTGGTGAAAGGTTAATGCCGGATTATGGGGGAGCTTAGGCTCCCTTGCATGTGCATGTCATCATTAGTTCCACTTGCTGCAACTGTCAGGAATGGAGTTGAGCCCTCAGGTCAAGGGGAGTTGAGCGCTTAAGTGGAAGCTTGACTTGAGCGCTCAAGGCAGGCTCATTTGAGCGCTCAAGTGGCTCCCTGGGCAGCTTGATTGGGCCTTGATGGTTTTGGATGAATTGGGCTTTTTTTATAGGCTTTGAATGGCTTGAGGTTATTTGGGTTATTTTAGTGAGTTTTTAGTGGCTTTTGGGAATTTTGACAAATCCAAGCCTCATTCCGGTCCTCGAGGTGAGCAACATTGGTCCGGTTCATCATCAGGGATGCTTGTGCACATCCCGGGTTCAAAACCGGGGTGTCTACAGCCCCGAAGCGATGATGTAGTAGCAAAGCCAATTGCTTTTTCAGACAAAGACTTGGAAGGAGTCACCATACCACACAACGACGCTTTGGTCTTCACCCTTAGATTGGGAGAGTTTAACGGGGAGAAAATATTGGTGGACCAGGGAAGTTGCACGGAGATCATGTACTACCACACCTTCAAGAAGATGGAGTTGGATAGAACAAAGTTGGAGAAAAGCTATACTTCTTTGATCAGGTTTGGCTCACAACCAGTGTGGCCGATGGGAATGATAACGATCCCAGTATGAGCAGGCTCAATAGTCATGAAGACAGAGTTCTTAGTAGTGGATGTCCCGTCTTCCTATAATGCGATCGTGGGACGGACATGGATGCATGGCATGAAGCCAATTTCATCAACTTATCACCAGATGATAAAATTGTCGGGGGGAAATGGTATCGAGTGTATACGAGGAAATCAGAAAGCAACAAACCAGTGCCTCATCTCAACAATCAAAAAAGCCCCAAAGGCACACACAGTGCAATCTATAGAAGTGCGAGACAGACCAACCATAGAAA
This sequence comes from Gaultheria prostrata, assembly GCA_036023075.1. Taxonomy (NCBI): domain Eukaryota; kingdom Viridiplantae; phylum Streptophyta; class Magnoliopsida; order Ericales; family Ericaceae; genus Gaultheria; species Gaultheria prostrata. The sequence continues at coordinate 13,703 of JAXBDA010005177.1, forward strand.
GGTATTTCCTGATCGGGGAAAACCTCAACGGGTTGAAGAAGCAGAGCTAGTACAATTTCTTAAAGAGCACTTGGATGTTGTAAACGCCCCAATTTCGGACCCAGGATGTGCACAAGCATTCCCGATGATGAACCGGACCAATGTTGTTCACCTTGAAGACCGGAATAAGGCTTGGATTTGTTAAAATTCCCAAAAACCACTCAAAGCTCACCAAAATAACTCAAATAACCTTAAGCCCCTCAAAACCCATCAAAAGAGCCCAATTCATCCAAACCATCAAGGCCCAATTAAGCCCAACAAACTGCCCAAGGATCTACTTGAGCGCTCAAATGGACCTGCCTTGAGTGCTCAAGTCAAGCTTTTACATGAGCGCTCAACACACCTTGACTTAAGCGCTCAAGTCCATTCCAGACAGTTGCAGCAAGTGGGGGAAATGATGACATGCACATGCAAGGGAGCCTAAGCTCCCCCATAATCCAGCACTAACCCTTCTCTACCATCACAAGTAACCCCTTAAACCACACTTCACCCCATTCCACTAATCACAATTCAAATTACACCTTTCCCCCCATTTTCACTCCTATATATACCCCCTTTCATCTTACTTTTTACACCCTCTACTGCCCATTCCTCTCTCTTTAGCTAAGCCCTCACCCACAAATTTCGTTCATAACTCATTCCCACACAAGAACCCATCATCATCAAGCCCAAAATCTTCATTTTCAAGCCTTAACACACTCCACCTCCTACTATAATCAGTTAGTTCATTTTATAAATTCATCCACCACTCAAAACCACCTCTAAAGGCCTTGTTCATAAACCACAAACCAATCCATTACCCTTTAAGCAAGAAAAAATCACAAGTCAAAGCCAAATTCAAGTCCAAAAGGTAGAAAACATGATCAAAAACCTCATTTTGGTCCCTCGAGGGAGATCAATAGAATCCGACAAGTTCCTTATACTTGTGTGGAGACTACAATATCACAAAAATAAAAAATAACCTGAAAATGCTTCTGTTTTGTTTCTGACTTGAGCGCTCAACTCAAGTAGACCTGAGTGCTCAAGTCCCTTTACTGACAGGCCCTTTGTTATGTGTTATGATCATTTTATGTACTGTTTAGTCTTCTTATATGTCTTATAATGACCTTTCATTAGTAACATCACTTTATCTTGTCTAGATCGTCCTTGAAAGTTCTTTAAAAGACATGCATGTGTTAGTTTGCCTTAGAAACACATGATAAACTTGTTTTGAAAGGAAAAGAGAATGGAAGAAAATACTTTTCATCAGGATATAAAGTGATCAAAACTCATTGAGTTTGAAAATCAGGTAAGAAAAGTACAACAAGCTGTCAAAAAGCCCAAGTTGAGGAGTGGCTTGAGCACTCAGGTTAACCCCCCTTGAGCGCTCAAGTTAGCTTCAGACGTGCTTCTTTTATTATCCTTTCTGAGTTTCAGTTGCAGTTTCCAGCCATGTGGGGTGTGTGTAAGTTTGATATTCATTCTGATTTCTCATTATTTGAGTGTGTGATCCTTGATGATGATCGTGAACTTCCAAAAGTTGCTTGTTTTTTTCTTTGATCATTACAAAGCAAACATCAAGGATCATGCATATGGAATATGATCATCTTAAAAATGAAGAAGAGTTCAAAAATGGCATTTCTTTAAGGCAAGAGTGATCAAAGTTTATTGAGAAATCAGAGTGATGAAGCAAACTCACAGAGGCTCTTGAATGGAAGAGTGACTTGAGTGCTCGGGTCCCCCTCATCTGAGCGCTCAAGTCAGTTCTAGTATAGTGTACTTTGTTGTTGTTCATGAACAAAAGTTCTAACTTTAAGTCTCCTAACTGTGTGTGTGAGTTGTCATCGAGCTTAAATCAATTTGGTTCTTTCTTCTTACCTCTTGTTTCTCACTCCTCGCATCATTTCCTTTTCTTCAAGAATAATCATATACCCGTTTTTTGTTTCAAAAGCAAATCAATCCTGATATGCTATTCTTCTTTGAAAATGAACTAAAATTGTTATGCAGAATAAAGGAATGGGTGTATAGATTATGCTTGTTGATTACTGGAAAGACAAAAGAATAAGAGGGTGGAGTGACTTGAGCGCTCAGGTCCTGAACCCTTGAGCACTCAAGTCATGTCTAGTGTACCAGATTGATTTTGGTTCAATAGTGGCTTACTCCATTTCGTTCTTCCTTTTGATGATTCAATATTAGTTGCTCATTGTTTAATGATTATTCTAGTCCATATTACTTCATCATCATCATTATCTTCATATGCACAAGTATCCACCGTAGTTTTGATTGTCGTGTTTACCTCGCGTACATGTTCCCCTTTCCCGAATTCCCCATTTACATGTATAAAATCAAATTCTAAGTATTTTAAAAATCCCACAAATTATTTAGTAGAGACCGGTTCACGGACTGGGCGAGAGGAGTGCATTAAAACCCTTCCCCTTTCGTAACCAAACCCCCGAGCTCGGAAATAGAAAGGTTTTTGCATGACCGGTAAAACCATTTTTCAAAATCTGTTGGGCAAAACGAGTTACTCTTTTGGGTTTCTCGGGTTCGATCCTTAAACCCGGGAGGCAACTCCAAAATCATTTTCAAAATCAAATCAAATCATCGAGAGCAATCGTGTGAGCGTCCGCCCGACAGGTGTCCACAGATGTATTCGCCTGAACTCCGCAAGAGATGCCTGGCATAGACCCAAGCATAATTTGCCACCACCTGAACGTCGACCCCCAGCACAGGCCTGTCGTTCAAAAGAAAAGAAGGTCAGCCCCGCAACACGCTGACGCAGTTAATGAGGAGGTGGAACGTTTATTGGAGGCAGATGCAATTAGAGAAGTCAATTATCTAGACTGGTTGTCAAATACAGTCCTGGTTAAGAAGAATAATGGAAAATGGAGAGTCTGCGTGGATTTCACAAGCCTAAACAAGGCTTGTCTGAAGGACAGTTTCCCACTCCCTCGGATCGACCAACTTGTGGATGCTACCGCCGGTTTTGCAAGAATGAGTTTTCTCGACGCATATCGTGGATACCACCAGATTGCCATGTACGGACCAGACGAGGAGAAGACATCGTTCATGTCACCAAGAAGGCTATACTGCTACAAGGCCATGCCTTTCGGCATAAGGAACGCAGGAGCAACATACCAAAGACTAGGAACCTTGATGTTCAAAGACCAGCTTGGCAAGACCATGGAAGTATACATCGACGATATGGTGGTAAAAAGTAAGGAAGAGCCATACCACATCTCTGATCTAATGGTAACTTTTGACATACTTCGCAAGTTTCAATTGAAATTAAATGCTTCGAAGTGTGCATTTGGAGTAAGTTCAAGAAAGTTTCTCAGGCACCTGGTGACCAAGAGAGGGATCGAAGCAAACCCAGACCAGATTGCAGCTCTTCAGAAGCTGGAAAGCCCAAGAACTAGAACAGAGGTGCAAAAACTTACCGGCATGGCGGCAGCATTGAACAGATTCATAAGTCGTTCGTCGGACAAGTGCAGACCTTTCTTTCAACTATTGAAGAAAAGGGAAGGGTACGAATGGGGAAGTGAATAGGAACGAGCATTCTAGGAACTGAAGGACTACCTCGGCAGTCCCCCACTCCTATCAAAACCAGAGAAGGGGAAGTAGTTAATCGTCTATCTAGTAGTTTCTGAACATGCAATAAGTGCAGTCGTCTTGCCAAAAGAAGGGGTTGAACAGATGCCCTTGGAGAAGTTAGTCAAAGCATTGATCATGGCCTCCAGGAAGCTTCCTCACTACTTCCTGGCCCATCCAATTACGGTATATACTGAATTCCCCTTGAAGGCTTTACTACGAAAGGCTGATTTCTCTAGCAAGATCTCCACCTAGTTAGTAGAATTGAGCCAGTACGATATAGACTACCAGCCAAGGACGGCCATCAAAGGCAGGTCTTGGCTGACTTCGTAGCAGAGTTTTCCCTGAATGTGGCACCACCACCAGTTTGCAAAGAAAAATCGGGCGTAACTTTGAAGGAGGCAGAGGGCAACATGCGTCAAGAAGAACGACAACTGTTTGTGGATGGATCATCATGCAACAAAGGTTCAGGAGTAAGGGTCGTGCTCTTCTCCCCAGAAGGAATGATGCTCGAGCAAGCAGTACGCCTGGGGTTCAGTGCAACGAACAACGAGGCTGAGTACGAAGCCATGCTCGCAGGACTCAGGAGTGCGAGGGCGTTGGGTGTCAAAAGGCTGAAGATCCATTGTGACTCACAACTTGTGGTCAATCAGCTATCTGAGAAGTACACTTTGAGGAACGAAAGAATGGCGGCTTATGCAAAGGCGGTCAGAGGAAAGCTGGAACTGTTTGAAGAGGCCCTAATCCAACAGATCACCTCCGGCCAAAACGCCCACGCAGATTCATTAGCGTGTCTAGCCTCAGCAGTACCAACTGAGTTCAAGAGGACGGTGGTAGTAGAGTATTTGAAGGAACCCAGCATCGAAAGAACAACCGACAAGGCATTAGATGTCGATCTAGGTCCAAGTTGGATGGATCCTGTAATTGCATATCTGAAGGACGAATCTCTTCTAGGGGATAAGAAGGAAGCTTACAAAGTAAAGGCTAAATCAACCCAGTTCTAGTGACAACCAAAAAACAAGCTGTACAAGAAATCCTATGGAGGACCATATCTTTTGTGCGACCATCCGGCCTCGGTTCAGCATTTTCTTCAAGAGATTCATGTTGGGATGTGCGGGAGTCATGCAGGAGGAAGCTCGATCACCCACCAAGCAATAACACAAGGGTACTGGTGGTTGTACATGCAGGAGGACGCGAAGAAGTTCGTTAGGAGTTATGAGAAGTGTCAGCAGTTTAAACCAATCATTCGAACGCCAGCAGAGGATCTTTTACCTCTAACAAGCCCATGGTCGTTCGCTCAATGGGGTTTGGATATCATAGGCCCACTACCAAAGGCAACAGGGAAGAGAAAGATTTTACTAATGGGAACTAACTACTTCATGAAATGGATAGAAGCACATTGGCGAAAATCACAGAGGCAAATGTTGAGAAGTTTGTCTGGAACTAGATAATAACTAGGTTTGGTGTGCCATTTTCCATTATCTTGGACAATGGAACACAGTTCGGCCCAAAGTTTCAAGCCTTCTGTGCCCAGCATGGAATACGAAATTATTACTCAACGCCATCTTACGCTCGGAGCAACGGACAAGCAGATGCATCCAACAAGACTATCCTGAAAGGCATAAAGAAAAGGTTAGAGAAGAAAAATGGGAGCTGGCCAGATGAACTACCCATCATACTCTGGGCATTTCGGACGACCCCAAGGAGGTCGACAAGAAAAACTTCGTACTCGCTGGCCTACGAAACAGAAGCGGTTATACCTCTCGAGACTGGGATGCCAACGATCAGGATGGCTCTGGTCAAAGCAGGCGGAAACGATGAAGCGTTAATTACAAGTTTGGACCTCGCTGAAGAAAGGAGGGAAAAGGCGTTGGTGACACTAGTAGCTTATCAGGAACAACTAAGGAGAACCTACAACAAGAATGTCCACCCACGAGGGTTTGGGATTGGAGATCTGGTACTACGGAAGTCCTTGGCAACACCAAGAAGCCAAGCGATGGAAAACTTGGCCCGAACTGAGAGGGCCCGTACAAGGTCACAGGGATCGCAGGCATCGGAGCATATCGGTTGGCTGACCTAGATGGAAATCCAGTCATCCGTCCATGGAACGTGCAGAATCTTATGAAGTTTTTCCCTTAGAAATGTTATTCTTATGTTTACATTTAAAATAAAGGCCCGAAAGCCAAGTAGAAGTTATCTATTCATCAGTAATGAGAATAAAACTTGAAGTTGCATTTCTTTCATCTTAGATATTGCGGTAATATAAAGCTTTAATATAAATCATAAACTCCATATTGGGGAGCAGAGAAGGGAATATTGCTCGTTCATGGCTAAGTACGATCTACTTAGGCCTTGCAGTGAATATTGCAAAAATAATCTAAGTGTGCTATACTTGAGATTATAAGCAGCGAATATTGCTCGTTCACGGCTAAGTACGATCTACTTAGGCGTTGCAGTGAATATTGCAAAAATAATCTTAGTCTACTATACTTGAGATTATAAGCAGCGAATATTGCTCGTTCAGGGCTAAGTACGATCTACTTAGGCGTTGCAGTGAATATTGCAAAAATAATCTAAGTGAGCTATACTTAAGATTACAAGCAGTGAATATTGCTCGTTCACGACTAAGTACGATCTACTTAAGCCTTGCAGTGAATATTGCAAAAATAATCCAAGTGTGCTATACTTGAGATTATAAGCAGCGAATATTGCTCGTTCACGGCTAAGGACGATCTACTTAAGCCATGTAGTGAATATTGCAAAAATAATCCAAGTGTGCTACACTTGAGATTATAAGCAGTGAATATTGCAAAAATAATCCAAGTGTGCTACACTTGAGATTATAAGCAGTGAATATTGCTCGTTCATGGCTAAGTACAATCTACTTAAGCCTTGCAGTGAATATTGCAAAAATAATCTAACTGTGCTATACTTGAGATTACAAGCAGCGAATAATGCTCGTTCATGGCTAAGTACGATCTACTTAAGCCTTGTTGTGAATAATGCAAAAATAATCGAAGTGTGCTATACTTGATATTATAAGCAGTGAATATTGCTCGTTCATGGCTAAGTACGACCTACTTAGGCCTCGAAGTGAATATCGCCAAAAAAAAAAATCTAAGTGTGCTATACTTGAGATTATAAGCAGTGAATATTGCTCGTTCATGGCTGAGTAAGACTTACTTAGACCTCGCAGTAAATATTAAAAAGACACCTGGTCCAGTTAATCAAGACATCAAGCACCACACACACAATGTGCCAAGACAATCATTAGCCAAGAAGGACCAGTCAAGGAAAAACAAGATTTTCTACCACGAAAAGTCAAGACTAAAGGGAGCAAAAACATGTCCACACAGGCCAAAAGACAACGGCCGACCACCAAACAAACCACCACATAAACTACCAAGTACTTAAAAGTTTAACACGACCGCGCAGGGCCAAACGTCCCGAAATGCCACGCAGGGCTATGGACCAGAGCAGATTTAAGTCTTAGTTAAAGGGAAAAAGAGTTTTGTGAAATTGTTTCTCGAGAAAGGGGGAGAAGGGCAAACCTTGCACTTGGATGAGTGATTTCTTTCATGTCTCTTGGACGTCAGAAGTATGGGGAGAAGAGGCTTTATTTCCATCACGTTCTTGCTCGATCGGCTGCTCACCTCCAGCAGGCCCACTGCCACTAGCTTCCTTTTGGCTAGGGTCAGCGGAGGGCTCACGAGGCAAGGCACCAACAGGGCGAGGAATGACAGTAAAATCATAATCACACCAGATCGGAGCACGAACGTCTATATCCTGTTTGTACAAGCAGCATCTCCACCATTTCTTCATAGCAGCACTCTGAATTCCAGGCACCTGCTCTTTAAACTCCTCTTTCGTATCAGCCACACCCTCATTATAAGCAGCATCAATGTTGACACGAGTTTCAGACAGTTCGACCTCCAAGCTCATCCCGCTCTTCTTCTCCGCTGCAAGTTCAGCCTCCAAAGCGCCGAGCCTAGTCATTGCCTCCTCAAAGTTGTGATTTGCCTCAATCAACTTCCTACTGGAAGAGGCCACAACTTCCTTCATTCTTTCAACTTCAGTAGCAGCATTATCAAAGGCATTAGACAGCTTTTTGGCATTCTTCTTGAGCTCCTCATTGTCGAGTCCGGGATTTCGACCGCCCCCCGCATCCTCGTGCGGTGCGATGATTGGGAAATCCAAGTGGTATTCAATGCGACGTGGTTTTTGTGAAAACATGGGTTTTCACAGCTGTGACTGAGCCATATTTGTTATTAATGAAAATAACTCAGAGTCGCCACTTGACATAATTCTCGATGTGTCAAGTCACCATCAGAAAAGTTTGTTTGTAGAAATATCTCAGGTTCGGGGACTCGGTTTTGGTTGATAGGAAAGCCTCGGGTTTGGAGACCCAGTTTTGTTTTATCCAGATGACTTGGGTTTTGTTTTGGTCTGCGATTTTAGAAAAGAAAAAGGTTCGATAATTCACTGTTACGTGTAGGGAAGCCGAAGCACCCTACCCCGCCCTTTCGGCACTAGGAACAGACTTTTTCAACATGAGCGAATGAAAATTTGTGACAACATACATACATACAAATAAAAGATGGTCTGTCTAAAAATGAATTTACATTACAATGCATGAGACTTTTACAACTGAAAGGGAAGTAGATAAACATTATGTTTGGACCGAGCCCGGTCTCAGGGCTGCCTACGTATCTCCGGTCTCAAGAGAATCAGGTCATCACGTAATTCAAACAGATAAAAAGGTTTTAAAAATCGGGACGGAGCCGATATCCTGCTGCCTACGTATTCTCCGGCCTCAGGAGAAATCAGGTCTCGCGTAATTCCGGCATATAGCTGAAGTTCTAGAAAAGTTAATAATCACTGGGGTCCTGCACCAGTGGGATTTGGAGGCATTTCTACCGTACTCGGAGGACAATATCAGACTCCGGAAGTCACAAAAGCATGAGGGATACACAACACGGAAACTCTGGGACATCTTAGGAAGATTCCGAAACTCGAGACGGGTCAGGTTTGACTACACGACTCGCTGGGGGAAATATTGAAAATTAGGTTTTCGGGGGTGCCGACAATCAACTGGAGTCCCGGGATGTTATTTAGATGGCTACATGGCCGAAAATAGGTTCAGAACGCCGTTATACGTCCGTATGAAAAGTTGTAAAAATCTCGTCCGAACCCGTCTGGGGCCGACGAAGGGCCCCGGGAAGCGACAGGTACGGTTATAAGTAGTAAAAGTGAGTACAGTTGACTTTATAGTAAAAAGTTGAATTTTGCCGCCCGGGGCTGAAAAATGGTCCCCGGCGGGTCCCATGTCACTTCCGGTTAGGTCTGCACAAAAAAACCGGTGAGCCGTGAATCCGGTCCTGACCAAACCGATCCGCACGTTTTGGATTTTAACCGTGGATTAATGGTCCGGACACGAATTCAAAAAATAATAAACTGTGACTTGTGGTTCAGACACGGATTTCGATTTTGAAACCGTGGATTAACCGATCCGGACCGTGAGATTTTTATTATATATAATTTTAAAAATATATATGTGTATATATAAATAATTTTACCACTTTTATAACTATTGTCGATTTGATATAGGGTTATACTTTTATCTCCTATCAAATCTAAACTGCCTTTGTATATGTATTGTATTTTACGACTATTATACTGTTATCTCTCATATATGCATTTGTATTGGACTTTGATGAGTTCAGTAGTTGTTCACTGTATTTATTTATTTTTGGTATTAAACTGCCTTTATTTCTTTTCCACTATATAACTGAACTAAGCTACATGCTTTTACTGTTGCTTGTTTAGGCCCTCCAATATCACATGCTCCATCTAAGGTCTCTGTTTTCTACTTTGGATTTTTTTTTGGATTTTATTTTGATGAAATTGTTTGATACTTGTTTACATATGACATGTAATCCGTGGATAAAACCGGAACCGATCTGTGACTCGCGGATTGGATTGGAACCGAACCGTGAGAGTTTTGGACCGGACACGAATTGTATTTTCTAAAAACCGTGACTCGCGGATTAGGATTGGATTCATGCCAATCCGATCCGGACTGTGTACACCCCTAGCCCCGGTATAGTTAATATGTCGAAAATATATTTTCGAGGTTCGAGGGGTATTTTGGTGAAAATTAATAAAAATTGGTCTCGGGGGTCCGGATGACTGTCCACGGGCCCCGGGGTGATCCCGGGTCAAAATCCTAGGCTGGACTAACTCTGGGTGTAGTGGAAGGGTATTTTGGTAATTTGGACATGGAGCTAACCCTGGTATTGACACAGGGGTATTTTGGTAATTTCGGGGAGAAGCTAGTTGTGGATCCGGAACAAAGGCAAGACAGACCCTATGACTCATTGGCATGATGGTCATTATCAGAAAATACACACAGAATACAGTGTAAATATCATGAATCGTGAAAAATGGTCCGGCTCCTCGGAGCACGCGGACAGCACAACTGGGTGCCCTAAGGCAAGTCTACCAAAGGGACCATGGACAGTTGAGATAATATTCTCGGGATTTGATCCTGACTCTTTGTTTTTAGTTGTTTTGTACGACTACCCGGACGGCTAGTCAGGTCAAGGTTATAACAATCTTAGAAGATACAGAAAAGACCCAGAGGTGATGGTAGAGCCTCACAATGGACCCGTTTGAAGTACTAAACCCCTTTGGCGCGTACGCCATTGTGATAGTTGCTTGACCGACCGGGTGACTATGAATTAAACTAAAGACGCGTCTCAAGCGTAGGACTCTCGACCGGTGTAGCACAATATCCGGAAGTACCGGAGTCGAACCACAGAGACAGACAAACGGTGTTTGTCTCAAAAGTGTTGAATTCTAGTTTAACTTGGCTCTTAGGTAGCCACCCCTTGTTCAGCGAGATTGATTACTAACTAAATTACCAAATTGAATTAATTAAATATGGATTTAAAAAGGAGAGTACAGCCGTGGGAATTCCAACACCCGCAACTAACCCTAACCAACGTTCGTTCGAATCATAAAATAATTGATTTTAAGGTCGGTAAAATTTTCCTAACAGATGCACACCACTTGTCACCAGAATCCATGCACATTCGTAACGATCCCGGTAATGCCCGGGATTGTCCGTTAGAAGAGTTTACGTACCCTAAAACTGCTTGAAAATCTAAGTTTTTCATATCCTGAAACGAACTTTGATTTGGCTAGTCACGGGATGCCTTCATCCCATGGCCGCACCCTTGGCGACTACTCGTTCATGACTTTATTGAACAAAACACTCAGAAATCTCAAACTAAACATGAATCAGGAATTGAAAATAATAAATAATCACAATACCGAGATTACTGGAAGAAAACAAACTTCATTGCTCTAACGAACTACGTTTTAGGTTTGAAAACTGAGAACAAAGCTCCAAAAGAAACCAGCAAACATCCAGAAAGCGTAGCCGCCAAAACTAGGTCAGAAAATAATGTGCCTTCCTTTCTCTTTTTTTTCTTTTTTTCTCTCCATTACACGTTCATGAGGGGTTTTTATACCCCAGAAATCCGAAACCAAAACAAATTCATACGAAGACCCAAAACGATGCCGTTTGAATGTACCTTTAAGCACCTCGGCAGCGCTACAGGGAAAATGGTGTAGCGCTACCTATGCCTTAACTTGTAGCGCTACAGTAAAATCAGTGTAGTGCTACCTAATTGCTTAGGGCGTTGACCCGTTGACCCTTGTTTGCGCGCTCGCCAAGGTTTTGTTCCGTTCGTGGGCCCTGTTGTGCCACTTTTGAGCGCTCTGTCAAATTCCTGTAGCGCTCACAACGGTCCAAATTGCTTCCTTCAAGAAATTAACTTCGCCACTTAGTCTCCACAGCCTTGCTTGCTCTCACGTTCCGTCTCAGTGATAGGCGCGCAAAATGCATGAATTTAAGCACCTAAGTAGGAAAGAATGAGCGCGTTAGACGTGCAGTTAATCCTCATTTTCCATTTAATTCGTGCACGTGGTTGGATTTGGTGTTTGTGCTTAATTTGCAGAAAATTGAGGTGTGTTGGCGCTAATCGGAGTTGTTGGAAGAGCATGCACGAGGATCGAGAGTGGGAAAGCTGAGGAGACTAAGTGTTGAAGTTGATTTCGCGCGAAAGTGATCGTAACCCGTCGGGAGCGCTACCCTATTTCTCTGGAGCGCTCAAAAGTGGCACAGA
>JAXBDA010005178.1:0-25499 GCA_036023075.1 Gaultheria prostrata
ATATTCACGCTCGGATTCCTTCGGTCTCTGTGGATTCGATCCGGTCTTACCGGTATTATGCTACCTCCGACGTAAGCCCTACGCTTTGGGCACGCTTATAAATAACAAAGTTGGAGCGAAAGCAATATGAGTTTGATTCTAGGACTGAAAGTGTGGTTTGGGTGATTTTACTCAAATTTCAAATTTGGTTCTGAGTTTGGTTCAGGGCTGGAGGTGCTCTAAGAACTAAAGTACAAGTAATTACGAGTGATAAAAACATGGTAGAAATTATGCAGACTTATTTTCCAAAACGATCCAACAGTGACGAAATATCAAAGATTGAAGGTCATCAAGAAACGATCCTACATCACGACAAAAAAATGACACCCTCACAGTTGCTACCTAAGAATCCCGTTGTCGTCGCCTGCTTTCTTCCTTTTTATGTAGTGAATCCTCTACACCTGCGATCTAGCATCCCTTGTCGCCGCTTTGTCTTTCTTTTGGTTTCCCCTGCGAATCCTATTGGTTGGCTCACCGTCGTCAGTGACACTTGCGATATGTTGTTGTTAATGGAGGACGGCAGTGGTCGATGACGTCCTGACTGAATGGTGGTGAATGGTGATAGACGGGAATGGAGTATAGAGATAGAGGACGACGATGGAGGACGTCGATCGGCAGCGATGGAGGATGGAGGATGGCGACTGGTATAACAATACAAAACGGTGGCAACGAAGAACTGTGGTGGAGGACGAATTGGAGGATAGATGTGGCATCGGAAAGGCAGAGAATTGATAGAATATTAGAGGGTTTGTAGATATATATGGAATTGGAAGACGATTGATTGGGTGATTTGGGTCATTGAGATTTAGTATCTCCCAATCCCTAAATTTTTTGAGAGGTCCTCCAAATTTTAAATTTCGTCGTTATTTTTCCAACTACTATATATATGTGTGGAATAAAGGGCAATATTGAGGCTGAGTTTCCCATTTGATAAAATGTAAAATCCCATAAAATCATCTAGGATTTCACATTTTAGTACGTTGATTTTATGGGATATCTCATAAAATCAACGTGCTAAAATGAGAAATTCATAAAATCGTCCAGTTGATTTTATGGAATTTCACATTTTATCAAATGGGAACTCAGCCTGAGTTTATTTAAATTTCAGGATAAAAATATAACTCAAAAAAAAAAAAGAATAAGATGGTTTATGATTATTTAAGTGACCTAAAAAAGTCGGCCAGAGCCAAGAGGTTAGGCCGAAGGGCGAGAGTGACTCCCAAACACCGCATGACGTGGTTCGGTTCAATGATGCAGTCGAGTTGCGAAATTTTTCCAACCGTAGAGCTCTTTGCTTCTCACTCTTGAAACGGGAAACAGGCTTGCTGATTCATCGGAGTGATCAAAACTCTCCACTTCTGCTGTAATAAACTTCAGCATTACATGAATATAACAAAGCTGGGTATTTCTTCAGCCATCAAATCAACCTTTACTCACAAACCCACATGGAAAACAACCTTAACCTTATCAATCTTGGAGACCCACTTGCAGCAATGTCGAAATCTCAAACAATTTAGCCAAATCCTCTCTCAGATGATCCTCACTGGGTTCATCAAAGACCCTTATCCTGCGAGCAGGCTTCTCAAGTTCTCCACTGATTTCCCCTTCATTGACATTGACCATTCTCGTAAAATCTTTGATAACATCGGGAATACTAACACATTCATTTGGAACACCATGATGAGGGGTTACTTACAGAGAAATTGTCCTAAAAAAGCAATCTTTATTTATGAATTGATGTTGTTACATTATGTGTGTCCTGATAAGTATACGTATCCGATTCTTGTTCAGGCCAGTGCGGTTCGATTCTCGGAATGGGAGGGTAGAGAGTTGCATGATCATGTAATTAAGTTGGGTTTTGATTCAGATGTGTATGTGCAGAACACTTTGATTAATATGTATGCTGTTTGTAATAATATAGGGGATGCAAGGAAGGTGTTCGATGAAAGTTCTGTGTTGGACTCCGTTTCGTGGAATTCGATGTTGGCAGGGTACGTACAGACGGGAAACTTAGAAGAAGCAAAGCTGATATATGATCAGATGCCTGAGAGGAACCTCATTGCGTCAAATTCAATGATTGTGTCGCTTGGTCGGTCGGGTCGGGTGAGCGAGGCTTCTCAACTATTTAATGCCATGGATGAGAAGGATTTGGTTTCATGGACTGCATTGATTTCTTGTTATGAGCAAAATGAGATGTATGAAGAGGCATTGCTTGTGTTTTTGCAATTGAATTCGGATAGAAGAATGGTAGACGAGGTTGTGCTGGTCAGTGTTCTCTCTGCATGCACACACTTGGGTGCTTTCAAGACAGGGAAATTGGTCCATGGATTAGCTCTTAAAATTGGGTTTGCTTGTTATATTAACCTTCAAAATGCATTAATTCACATGTACTCGACTTGTGGGGATATAATGGCCGCAGAGCAACTGTTTAATGAGGGCTACCACTTGGACCAGATATCTTGGAACTCTATGATATCTGGTTACTTGAAATGTGGATTAGTAGAAAATGCTAGGGTATTATTTGATTCCATGCCCGAAAGGGATATTGTATCCTGGAGTGCAATGATATCAGGTTATGCACAACTAGATCAGTTCTCTGAGACTTTGGAATTGTTCCAACAAATGCAGCTTGAAGAAATTAGGCCTGATGAGACCACCTTGGTGAGTGTGCTTTCGGCATGCACCCACTTGGCTGCCTTTGACCAAGGTAGATGGATTCATGCTTATATAAGGAAAAGCAACCTAAATGTTAATGTCATTCTCGGTACAACCCTTATTGACATGTATATGAAATTTGGGTTCGTGGAAAATGCGTTGGAAGTCTTCTCTAGCATGGAGGCGAAGGGGGTATCAACTTGGAATGCTCTTATTCTTGGATTGGCAATGAATGGGTTGATTGAAAGGTCTCTTGAGATGTTCACAGAGATGAAGAAATTTGGTGTGGTGCCCAATGAGATAACCTTTATGGGAGTTCTTGGGGCTTGTCGGCATATGGGATTAGTAGATGAAGGTCGTCACCACTTTGACTCCATGACTCAAGAAAACAATATTGAACCCAATGTCAAACACTATGGATGCATGGTTGATCTTTTTGGACGCGCAGGTTTACTCGAGGAAGCGGAGAAGCTTATTGAAAGTATGCCTATGCCACCGGATGATGCCACTTGGGGAGCCTTAATTGGGGCTTGTAAGAAACATGGTGATAGCGAAATGGGTGAGAGGGTTGGAAGGAAACTGATTGAGCTACAGCCCAGCCACGATGGGTTCCACGTATTATTGTCTAATATATATGCTTCAAAGGGTAATTGGAATGATGTGCTGGAAGTAAGAGGGGCGATGATGAAACAAAGTGTGGTCAAAACCCCAGGTTGCAGCATGATTGAGGCCAATGGCATTGTTCATGAGTTTTTGGCTGGTGATAAGACACATCCTCATATAAACGAGATTGAGAAGATGTTGGATGAAATAGCTAAGAGACTTAAGATGTTGGGTTATGCACCTGACACAAATGTGGTTTCTCTTGATATTGATGAAGAGGAGAAGGCAACGACTCTCTTTAGACATAGTGAGAGGCTTGCAATTGCCTTTGGACTTCTTGCTATCAGCCCACCAACACCAATAAGGATCATGAAGAACCTGAGAATTTGTAATGATTGTCATGCAGCAGTAAAGCTGATTTCTAGATCTTTTAATCGTGAGATTGTGGTTAGGGATCGGCATCTCTTTCACCACTTTAAGCAGGGCTTGTGTTCCTGCAAGGAGTACTGGTAGCATAATATGACGAGCAACTTGTCTTGATGGTGCACCTTGTTTGGGGAAGTTTTTCGTGAAATTGGATTACTGCTGAACCTGAACTTGTAGATATGTTCTGGGACTATCACTATAAAATTTTCACATCGTGGATTAGATATCCAAGCTAATTCATAGAGGAGGCATTTTCAGTTGTCAAAATAGAAGACTGAATACTGGTAATATTGAGTGAAATGATTTATAGCATTGGCAGATAATACACCTTCTTCATTTACTTGCGTATCTGCAGGTGGTAACGAATATAGTAAATGTCATTTTCTCAAGCTTTCCAATGAAAAGTCCTGTTTTTCATTTAATCAGCTTTATTTGCATGATGTAGTGGAAATGATCTTCGGTCCCTCCAAAGCGCTGCTTGATGAAGCATCAAATGGTTTAAGACAGTTTCATCGCATCACATATTTTTGGTCGTCTCCAACAGCTAGCACACTGAACTTATGGTGCTTATTCGGTCAGCTCCAGGAACGTTTCATCTCTTTGATGAAGAGATCTTAATGGCAGAAGTGAAACCTGCAAATCCTGGTTTATAGGTGTAGTTGATTTCCTTCAAGCCTATGTTCAATCTGGCTTGTTTGTGTTCCCTTTCCAATGAGGGTTCTTTTTTTCCCTCCAGGACATAATGCTTATCCTATTGTCTTTATTGCAGCATACAGCGACTGAATCAAAACACTGACAATTATGTAAAAGCCATTACTTTCCTCAGAAAGTTCAGAAATATTCTTCATGGAAAGAAGCTGGACCAGGAGCTATCGAAGCACTCACAAAGTCCCGAGATCCATAAGCATGGAACTTCTTCTACCATGTACTTTCTCCCCAACAAGCGCATTCATGAGTTTGAAAATGTCAAGGGTATTACTTCAGAAGGGGGAGGAGCTCTGTTGTTTATGTCTCCATTTTCTCTCGTCATTAGTTCTCCGCCGAGTGATGAATTACAATCAGACATTTAGAAAAAGAATTATGTCATGGCTATGGCCCTCAAATATAAAGATTATTATCTCTTCTTCATTTGAAATTTGGATGCAACCAGTTAGACAGATGGCCTGAACTACACTTCAATAAATTGCATTCTTTTCACATTCATTCAGAGTGAAAACAATTTCTGCTACTATGTTATCTTGTGAACTCAGTGAGTGTTCTATTCTCATGTTCTCAGTTAGTGTTCTCAGAAACGAAAAACAAGTGAAGAATAACATTATGCCCTGCTGATATACATAACTAGAAAACACCGGTAGTTGCAGAATCCCCTTCTCATTATGGTTGGAATGAGAATGAGAAGAGAGAGTTAAAAATAGGAAGAAGAAAAAAATAACAAATATTTTTAATCAAAAAATCTACAACTGTCTTTCCTGATGCTGCAAAATTTTGAAGCATCCCCTTTCATTCTTCTCTTTTGTTGACGAGGTTCCTGGCCCTCATTCCGACATCCACCTAGTTATGGGCAGTTCCCTTTCTCCACATGGATCAGACTATAACAAAGGGGATTCAAATTACCGGGGATATGCTCAATAAGCACTGGGTATCTTCGCTTCGTGAGGCAGTTTGTAGCCATCTTGCCCTTTCGCCGTCCATGTTCATTGATGTTTGACCAAATTCTTTCATCAAAACTCTTGTGATTTCACTTTCCATGGTTGTCACTTGGTACTAAGGCAGAAAAGCTGAAGCTCTGCTTTCCTTTTACTTCCCTGTTAAGCTGATTATGATTTCCCTGGACAGCCAAAAGCTTCATTTTCTTCAAGTCCCATCTTCCATATCCTCTATCAAACAATCTAAATCAGGGACATATCCTGCATCTCCCATATGCAAAACCAGGACATCAAGAACTCCATATACCCATTCTATATGTGCACCCACCTTATCTCCAACCACGAAATCGCAAACCTGATTTCTAACCTCAACCCAACTCCTCCCAGCCTCTTTTCTACTCCCTACACCTCTCATCAACTTCCTTACTTTTGCAAACTCTCCCCACTTACCTTCAGCCGCATAAATATTCGACAGTGTCACATAAGTGCCTGCCGTATTTCGCCCCAAATCCAATAACCTCGTTGCTGCCAATTTTCCTACATCAGGATGCTTATGTGCTCTGCAAGCTCCAAGAAATGCACCCCAAACCGATTCATCCGGCTTAAATGGCATGCCCTCCATTATTTCATAAGCCTCCTTAACTCTCCCTGCACGCGCTAGCAAATCCACAACACATCCGTAAATTTCCTGATTTGGAGTGAGGTTATAATCGCCAATCATTGAATTGAAATAACTCAAACCTTCATCCACAAGTCCGGCATGGCTACAAGCACCTAAAACTGCCATAAACACAATCCGATCAGGCCTAATACCTGACTTCACCATTTGATCAAACAATTCAACCGCGTGTTTTCCATATCCGTGGCTTCCATATCCAATCATCATAGAAGTCCAAGAAACCAAATCTCTACTGGACATTTCGGTGAAAATTTTGTGTGAATCTGAAATGTTGCCACACTTGGCATACATGTCTATAAGGGCATTGGACAATGCCAAGTTCCTATCAAAGCCTCTTTGTATAATGGTTCCATGAACTTGCTGTCCGCAGCTCAAAACTACTAAATTAGAGCACGCTGCCACGACACTGGAGAACGTGAAGCAATTTGGACTAAATCCTTTATACTCCATCTGTGAGAATACATAGAGAGATTCATTGGAATCACACTTTTCATATCCAGCAATCCAAGTGTTCCAAGTAATCAAATCCCTTTCAGTCATCCCATCAAAACACTGTTTTGCTTCGCATAAGTCACACTTACAATACATGTCTAACATGGAATTCATAACAGGCGTATTTGATTCATATCCATGTTTAATAACAGATGCATGAATTTGCTTGCCAGTAGTATGAGAGCCAATTGAGGCACAAGCTCTGCCGGCAATTGAGAAGCTAAATGCGTTTGCTTCGGCTTCCTCCTGTTGACAGAAAATGCAAGAAGAATCTGCATACTTAGACCTTCTAAACAAAATTACTAAGGTCAGATCAAAAACAAAAAATCACTGAGGTGATGTTTGGTGATTTACCAAAAAAAAGAAAAAAAAGTGATGTTTGGTGAAGTTTATCTTACTTGTTTTTTGTTTGCATAAAATCTGGAAACTGTAATCCAAAAACATGTTTGGTAACTGCAAACTTTAAAAGCTACTAAAAGTTCTCCATGCCTTCAAATTTCCTAAAAAATTCAACACAGAAAATAGAAAACTGCCACCCCCAACCTCCAGCCAAATTCGCCGATAACTTCCATTCCTCCACCAAACCCTCCACTCCAGTCACCTCCTCACTTGATTCCAAAAAAAGTTTTCAAATGCATACATGCGCACATCAAACATGCTCTTTTTTTTTGGTTTTAATGATGAAGGAACAGCCCAACAGCTAGGCCACTAATGGACCCAACTGCATGACTCAAACCTATGGGGAACTAGCGCAGCCACACCCGTCACGGCCGCCACTTACTACAAGGGTACTCACCCAATGGGAAATCGAACCCCAGACCTTGAAGACTACCCTCAAAGCCTACACTCGCCCTAACCACTGGGGCAATCCTTGGGTGTGTCATGCTTTTTGTTTTTGTTTCTCAACAACAACAAAAATGATGGTTATTATAAGTAGCAAACAGGAATGTGTAAACTTCACCAAACAGAACTCTCAGAAGTACTCGTTTTGAATCTAAAAGCACAGTTTTTATAGTATTAACGTACCAATAGCATTTGCCTAAAAGCTTGAAGCCCGCTATAGCCATCGCCCCGATGAGTATAACCCGCGATCAACGTAGTCCAAGACACAGAATTCTTCTCCAGAATACCACGAAAAACCGTGCACGCCTCCAACATAGTGACACAACACGTCGCGTACAAGTCCAAAACCGCATTGTCAACGTACAAGCAACCCTCCAACCCATGCTTAACAACCATCCCATGAACCAAAGCACCACAAGAAAGTGAATTCATGCCTTTACAAGCCTTCAAAGCACTTGACATGGTAAACGCATTCGGGTACTCGTTACATTCCCTCATCATGTCCCGAAAAACCACCCATGCCCGGGCGTGGTGGTTGCAGGACGCATAGCCAGCAATCATGGCCGTCCACGCAACCACATCTCGCTCGGGCATTTCGTCGAACAGGGTACGTGCTTCTTTGATTAGACCCTTGTCAAAGTATGATTTGATGATGTTGGTGGCTAAAATGGAGGGTTTCTTGGGTTGGAAAGGTTGTTTGGGTTGTTGGGTGGTGCAGTTTTGGGTCCATTGGAGAGAGTTTTTGACCAATTGGGGGATCTGATGGTATTGAGGAGTGGAGAGTAGTCTTTTGGCACTCATTGTCGTTGCACATGATCGCAGCCTCAGAAGAAATTGTGGGTCACATATTTTGGTTTACTTGTGTTTGAATCTTCAAAGCTAAACACAAGATTTAGCAACCAAATCATTTGAGAGCTTTCCATAGAAGCTTACAGTTATGGGGAAGTGTAACTCCAATAGAAGGTCGAGTTGATTAGGAAATTAACATTAGGGAACTTATACTCTCGTGTTATCGTTTTAGACTCGATTAGATAGTTCAAATTTCGACCGTCAATTGAGGTTAATATTTGATTTGTTGAGAATATCTTGCAAGTAAAATTAGAGACTCTCAACAATTTTTAATCATTGATCACATACGAGCGGCCTCCAAAATGAGAAATGAAGAGAATCTACTTTAACCACATTCTTAGCTAAAAGCTTAAGCTTTAAAAGAAGTGACAATTTTAATTAGAGTATGTTTGAATTGAATTAATTTTATTTAATTTTCACTTTTTTTAGCCTTTCATCCTAACTTTCACATCCCAACATTCGTCTTGACGAGGAGGGAAAATCAGAAAAGTATAAAAAATATAGACCCAACTTAAAAAATCTCTTTGAAAAAGTTGTATCATTTTCAAGTCATCGTTTTGTGGACCAGACAAACATTTGGAACGGGAGTAGTAATTATAAAAACTAAACAAAAACAATACATCCATCCATCTATTTACCCAGCAGATTACCTAGACAGAGGTTACAAATACCTGAAAAATTTAAACTCATTTTTGCCAAAAACTCTGCACGTAAAAAAATTAAGCCCAGAAGCAGTATCTTAGCGCAGCTCGTTGCAGATGGAAAAAAACCTTGTGTCATATTATGGTATAACACGCAGAGATGATCAAGGACCCAAACTAATAATTTTGGGGTCTGAAGAACACAATTATTCGAAGACGCCGATCAGCTTGTCTAACTGATCTGATAACCAACCAATGAATATGATACAGTAAAGTATTAAAAAGGGAAAAGAAATTTTCTGACAAGAAAATTGCTATGACTTTCTATTGCCCTATCCTGAAGCAGTGGCTACAATTTACATCAAGTTCCTAAACAAGAATTTGAGACTTTGCGGCACCACGGGAGCATTTTATCCGTCCGGAGTCGCGAAGGGCACAAACACAAATCTCTAGAAGTTCATAATCTTCCTCCCAGTACAACAAAGAAGCTATCTCTGGATTATCCAACAACATTTTAGATGTCAAGTAGCCGGCGATTGACCACGTTTGGTAGAGTCGGGCTTGCTTTCCTATGAACTTTCCATTCCTCGTGTCGTAATATTCAGGCCAACTGTCTAACGGAAGTCTTTTTTCAGCCAAATCAACCGCTTTCCTAGCAAGTTCTGGTCTGCCCATCTTCATGCAAGCCAATGTGAACTGAAATGATTTATAGAAAAGGGAAGGAAATGAGTTTATTCGAAAAATATATCAAGCCAAACCAGGGCTAAAGAACCTAACGGTATGTGAAATTTAGTAACCATCTAACTGATTACATTTTTTCAGGGTTCTCTAGCCAGTTAACTTCTCAAAACCGAGAAATATAATAGACATAAAATATACGGACAGAATTTTGAAGTGCAGCTTGTCCAATTTAAATTCCTGTATGATCCCAATTTCCCCCCAGATATAACAGCTGCAGACCCGTTGGAAACGATAATAGAAGAACAGACTTTTAGATGACACGTCCGTTTATTTTCCAAAGTGAGGAAGTGCTAACGATCCACCACTTACACTTCATTGAAACAAAAAAAATAAAAATTAAGCACTGTGATAAGGCACCATGATAGGAAACAAAGATCAACAATGGCTGCTCAGCCAAAAAAAAAAGGATTAGCATAGAGAAAATGGACAAACGAGTTTAAGTCTTGAAGATAAACTGATTCTTCTAACTGTTTCAACTACTGTGTTAAGGGGAAAATATCAATAGCTACAGTGGTCTTATACTTAAAGCATACACATGTCCTTCAATTTCACTGTTCCTACTCATAGATGCATGGTTTTTATTTGACACTTTCTTCTTTCAATATTTTTTCCCTCGATTTCACCTTTTTTGTACACTGTAAGCCGCAGTTTGAGTGACCTAGAACATGACCCTTTTTAACACTTGACCTTTGTTATGAATGCCTAGCAAAAATGAATCAGTGGGCATACAATCTACCTAAAAATGGCTGGACAGGACTCGAGCATGAATCTTACTACTATCTATCATGAGATTGCTGTCACGGTCCCAAGTAAAACTGGTTCCCGCCAGAGGACCAAGTAAAACTGGTTGGACACAAAGTGACACCAAATTCAAAAAATTAGCAAATCTAAAATTACCTGCCATAAAAGGGTTGGCCAAGATCCCCCATTGTGATATGACCACGGGCTGCAAGTCAAAGTACATTCAACATGAGTAAAAGAATAGAGATACAAAACCCACCATAGAGGTAGCTATTAGTATAGACTCTATACACATGAGCTTGCGTGCTTGCACACACATATAAAGTGAGGAAAAGTCGTAGAGAGCACTTACGTATTCTTTGGGTCACTGCCCGTGATTATACGCCACTCTTCATATTCCAAAGCAGGGTAACATATCTTAATAGGCATGTGCCCCATCAGATCATCCCATTTGTCTTCAATCAAGTTCAAAACAGCCTTGTTTTGTCTTGGAGTACCCAGAGATGAAACAATGGACCAGAGGTTTCCAAGTGTGAAGAATCTAAAATCCATGTGAGCAGGCTGTAAATTGCCAATCAGATAACCGCCCTTTTCCGGAATCCAATCCACTAACCAATGAGGGATTTGTTCAGGGTAGATATTGAACTTATTAGTGGCATCGGTAGAATATTCCTCTGTCTTATACCTGTATATCTCATTGATCTTTTTCATATCAACCCAATAATATTCCCTGACGTGAAATGACAATGCACTAAGTCTATCGTTAATGGCTCTCCCCAAATTCTTGGATCCTTCGTCAGCAGAGAGCATTTCCCGGGAACATCTCAGAGCTGAGTAGAATAAGGCCTACAAAATGAACATTTGCATAAGTTTGTCACGAAAATACATAGGTACGCAGGAAACCACTTCAAATAGCTATAAATTGTTACCCTGTGGTATATAATTAAGGTATGTCTAACAGCTTTATCCCAATTGAAGATCCTCCAAAGGACACAAGATGGAAGCAACCAGAAATAGAGACTTAAAGGCACAGTTTTAGGACTGACGCAGTCGATTTGCAAATGGCACTCAATGATTTCAAACATGTAAGTGATTGCGACAGTAGTACAGAGCCCAGAATCCAATCAAAAGCAATATAAGACAAGGTAGCAATGAAAGAAGGGAAACATCAACTCACTTGAATCTCAAGGGGGTGACCATGGATACCCATCCGTCGGTCTATCATGCACGAGCCATCAGTGACCAAAAGGGTAGGGAACATATCAAATCCATCAGACAAACACAAGTTTAAAATAAGCTTTATGCCCGTCTGAACATCCACCCTTTCTTGTAGAGTGTAGTCACCAGTGATCTTGCCATAAGCTCTCAATAAGACAATCCACCACAACCCTATCATAGAAATCAATATGCAGAAAACAGTAAGCTCAAACATTAGTTGATGCATGACTCGACAGCCCACTAAATAAGTTATCATCCACTTCCAGAGAACTTATAAATGCAAGACATGGACATCCTGAAATAGTGAAATGAAACTAGACTGCAAGAAAAATGGCATTTGACTTTAACCTATTAACCACTACAAATGAACTGAAGGAAGATGCTTACCAGAGTCTACAGGCGCAACACGGCCAATAGCTGATTCACCAAAATCTGGGTCTAAAACTTCTTCAGACTTATTTTCATCAAGAGGCACAGTTCGAACTTTAAAGCTTGCTGGCATTAGTCCCTGCCCCGGACTGTAGCAGTCCACTGTTTTCTCCCAGCTCTAACAAAAGAAAAAAAAAACAGGTACACCAATTAGAAAACTCTATAAACCATGTATAAACCGATGGGTAAAGTCCACAAGCAGGAGATAAAATACTTGTTGGCATAACTTTCCAACTAGGCTCTTCCCTTAGGGTACATACGCAAGTAACATATTCCGCCAATAAAATCACAGAAACGAAATCCTGAAAGGACCAGGCATGAAAAATAGCCTGTCCTGAATCATTTAATGTATTGAATGAAGGCTACTCTTTGCCTGTATTAAGCACACAAGAATGGCATCAATGGCAATTGTCAAGGTAAAAGCTAAGGCTTGGTTTTTTACCAGTGGGCAGCGGCCCATTGGAATTGACTCATTTCAATGTCACGATCCATTTTTTGTTCAGACCATGAAAAAAAGTCAACCACACGACAATCGTGTGACATGAAACTTGATCTATCTAATCAAGAAATAGGACCGTCCACGTATCTAGAAATAGGCTACGTGACAACTCGATGTCAAATTTTCCATTACATTAAATGGCAATCCTGATACTTGACCAAATTGACCAAAAGTGGAGGGTTTTATTTTATTTTTGCCTTTTTTGGAAGTGAAGCAATGTGCAATATCCAACTTACCCAATACAAAAGAAAAAGAAAATAACAGGGTTCATATGGACCCAAAACATGATAATTTCCAAAGGCTTAGCTAGAGGTTCTTTCACCATACATACAAGTGAAGGGGAAAATGTGAAACCATAACTGCTTAACATACATAAAGCAATGAAAATTACCTGCAGTTGCAGGGTATGGAGGAGGAAGTTCCTCACAATCTCTGCCTCTCCTTTAAGCAAGAAAGCCAGAGCAGAAGGAACAAAATCACGAAGGAAAACCTGATCATAGTTAAGTGGTTGCTTGTCAGCCGAATCATTTGCTGCTACGGTCCCAATTGGGTTCCCACAATACGATACAACTGCATTCTGCAATAGCTTCCATGCCTCCTTCTCAACCGCGGACTCTTCCTTAACAGAATTTAACACCCCAACCTTGTGCAAACTTTTCGAATTGTCCTTATTCACATTCCTACCATCATCTTCTGCCCTAGACTCTTCATCTCTACCTATACTTTCATCTTTAGCAAATCTTTCAACTACTAAAGGCTCCACATTGCCACCCTGAGCATAGATCCTCTCAAAATTCCTTTCATTCACAATGGTCTCAATTGAAGTCGAATAATTACAAACATCGGACGCAACCCTACGAATCACATGAACATCCCTACCTACACCACCATTACAAGTTCTATATAAAACCCTAGATTGGCCCCAATTCAAACAAGGGGCACAAAATGGTTTCCGGGTTCGATCACTCACGCATCCAAAACCCGATAACCGAGGTAAGTTGCTATACAATTTAGGGTAATGAGCATCATTGAACCTAAAACTTGATTGGCTATTTGTATATGGAAGGTGACATTTTGGAGATGGGAAGCCGAAAAAAGACGAGTTCCGGCCGTGTAAGAGGATTCTACAACAGGGTTTCAATGCCATGGGAGCAATTATGCGTAGAAAATAATCAGCGTTAAGGATAGAAACAAAATCAAATACTATGAGATGTAAGATATGGAAAATCTATATGGACACAGGTATTCTCTATAACGTGGGATATGGGTTGGAAATTGTCTTTAACTTACAGTTAGTTATAGGGCAGTTGGAGGAAGAGAGAGATTGACGTAAGGCAATTGATACCTGAGGTTTTCCTGGAGAACAAGATTGTGTGACCGGTGAAATGGAAGGGCCGTTGTTTTGAAAGGAAAGCGAAAATAAACAACGCTAAAGTATACTTTCCTTCCCTGTTGTTCTTTATAATTATGTTAGTACATCTAGAGTACTTGAAATTACACCATGTCCTTAATGTTTTTAGGCGCCTACCATCAACCCAATTTAGTATTAATCTACTCTTAAGTTCAACTAAGAGAATGTGGTGACATAGGAGTGTAAATTTGTTCATCACATCATTTCAACCAATCAAGATGAGGGTCTTGTTCATCCTCATTAGGTGAGGATGAACAAATTTGCATTCGGTGACATAGCAAACACTGCCTAGTCTCAATGTTTTGGAAGGGTCAGAAGTGTTAATTGTTAATTGTAATTAGTGAGTTTGAACATAAATCTTATGCGTGAGAGTATAAGGTGCCTACCAATAGGCCATCAGTCGCCCACTCCACTTGCAAACATTACCTACTTAATATCCATGAATAGAGCACAACCACCACTACTTTTTTCTCATAAACACGGTCATTCTTTTAACAGGACTAACTTCCTCTCTTGGGTAACCGACGCCCAAGTGGTTTGGGCAGTAAAAAGGTCTAAGGTCTGAGTCATGCAAACAACAGCCCCTCAAACCTTACCCTCTTGTAAATTCCAACTATGATCTAATAGCCCTTAGTCAAGCGGTAGAAGTCTATGGGCGTTTGGTCCTCAGCAGGCATCCCCGGTCTAGAACCTTAATGGTCACGTCTAAGGAAGGTTATTGTAGTCAGTCACCCCCTCATTCACCCTTTGGCTTAGTAAAAAAAAAAAAAAAGAAGGATAACTGACATTACTTTTCTTAGAAGCATAACTACTTCAAACACATGATCGTTTGGGACAAAACGCATTTCAAATTAAAGATTTACAATCATAAATAGTAATTAACAATCTATTTACACACCAATTTTACGCACATAATTATAAAGCACCCCTCACATAAGAGTGAGAACGCCACACACACTACACTACCAATGTGTGTTGAACCCCACATTTATGCAAGTATGGTTGTGTTTCTGTGCATAAAATGTGTTTGAAAGTAGAATAATTGCATGAATAATGCATTAATTTGACATTGCTATGCAACTTTGGTCAATTTAGAATCAAAAGTAAATCCCGGTAGTGGAGGCCTTAGGAGTTTGCTCTATCTTTGTGTTTCAAGTTCGAAACCTCCCAGATGTTATCAACTCGTCTGGGACTACCGAAAGTTTGCGAGGTCGTTAATTTCAAAAATCCGAGACCAAAGCTTAGTTTGACCACAGCACGGTGCATAGCAAAAGTTCTGCGTGTGATGTGCTAATGGGTTTTTTAGTTCGACCGTG
The DNA here is from genome assembly GCA_036023075.1 of Gaultheria prostrata. Lineage (NCBI taxonomy): Eukaryota > Viridiplantae > Streptophyta > Magnoliopsida > Ericales > Ericaceae > Gaultheria > Gaultheria prostrata. Next base: position 15,229 of record JAXBDA010005178.1, read on the forward strand.
TAATGAGCTGGTGCATGCAGGGTGATGAGGTGTAAGGTTGGGAGTGGGAATATTACAGTAGTTGTTTTATGAGTGACCTAAATTAGGTGGCCAAAGTGCTGTTGGTTTACGTCTCTTATAAAGTGATTAATGCCAAGGTGACATTTGGTTAAGTCCCACAAGTGGTCGTGATTTGCTTGACAGACTAGTGAAGGGTTAATTAGCTATGTCCGAATTGATCACATGAAAATAAAACAATTGTCGACCGCCAGAGTTTAGCCAAGTGAACATGAGAAAGTCATAAAACAATTAGTACTTGTCATTTTCGAGGTTGCATGTTCGAATCACACACTGTGCATTCTGAACCTAGGACTATTGGATGGTTTGTCTGATCGTTAACTTTAGGACTTCGGAATTAGGCGAGGTACACGCAAGGAAACCCGAACATCCTATTATAAAAAATAAAAAATAAAACATAAAACAATTGCACTCCCAGGGTGTTTGGCCAAATGAACACGAAAAAACAATGAGTACTTGTCATTCATGAAATCGGATGTTCGAATCCCACGGACGCCAAACATTCAAAACCTTGGGTGTCACGAGAGGGTTTGTCTGATCGTTAACTTCAGAGCTCCTGAATTAATTGAAGTGCACGCAAGCTAACCGGACATCCGATTGTTAAAAATTCATACAACAAATGTCTATTAAGATCGAACCGTCAATTATTCAATTTATTGAAAGACAAATGCATTTCATTAATAATAAGTAGCGATATTTGATTAATTTATGTTATTCATGAACGATTTTCTGAATAAATTTTCCATATTCAAAACATTAAGAACCAGACATGTGTGACGTGGAAACGTCACGGGCTTGTGAAGTTTATCATCATAAGTTTTATATCAATTCAAGTAGTTCATTTTATGGAATCGGGGCCCTGTAGTGAGCTCAACTCACTACAGGGTGTAGTGAGGAGCAGCAGCCATTCGATTCAGTAATCAATGATTCAGATTTAAAAGAAACTCTTACATGTAAGAAATTAAATCTGAACCGTTGATTGTTGAATCCGATGGCCACCATTGCTCACTACAGGGCCCCCGTTTCCTCATTTTATACCTATCGTTCAAGTAAAAATTCGTTTTTGCTTGAATGAGTGTAAAATTCTCATTACATCACATTTGGTTGGATATTCAAATTTGAGATAGATGTGAAGAATTATGTTGTTAAACGAATGATCTACAAACACTAAGATCAACAAAACGATCAATCTAGATGATCCAATTCAAACTTTTAGCCAACCCCTTCAATCAATCTAGGCTTGTCAATAAACTGGATTCATTTCAAATCCAATCGAACATCCGAATTCAGTTGTCACAAAACCGTTTAATTTAAGCCAATCCGAACTTGCAAAATTGAATATTCGGCCCAATAGTCCAATCCCGGTTTTTTTATCCTAATAAAAAATTAAGCATACAATCTACAAAAATCATTAAAATCGTGGAATCACATGGGATATATCCGAATCCAGCTTATTAATTTTTGCATTATCGGATTCGGATTAAATGGATTAGGTCGGATTTCGGTCGGATCAGATTCAAATTCAATTCGGTCCATTGACGGACATAAATCAATCCATTGTAGTAGGATACTAAACCGAGCTCAGTGAACTCGTTTGCACACGATCTCAATCACCAACCAGGCAACCACCACTTCTATCCAATTCCAGTTGAACCACCTCCCTCCCATCCACCATTTCTCTCTCTCTCTCTCTCTCTCTCTCTCTCTCTCTCTCAAAATGGCCACAGTGCTCGAACTTCTGCCCCCTCCACCCCTCTCCGCGGCGGTTTATCGGCTGCCGGCACCGTATCCTACTACGGGGGTCGCCTCGCCGTCGCAGTCGCACCGGCTCACCTCATTCCCAAATTCACGAGGTTCGAGTCGTCGTCGTTTCTCATTTTCTTGCAAAGCGCAAACTGTAAGTATTCTAGGGCTCGGCTTTCCAAACACTCTTTCCTCTATCACGTCCATATCTATTACTGTATCTTTAGGCTTTATCTTGCAGTTAAAGGCTAGGATTTTGTAAACTTGTTAAGGCATCAAATCCAACTCAAATCTTCTGATATGTTTAGAAGAAGAGAAAGAAAGAAAACAATGGCTGGGTAATAATGGAAGATAGATGTAAGACATCTCCAGCATTTTAATTATACTTTTCGGTAATTTTGGGGGGAAATAAGTCCAAGTAAAAAGCTTAATTTGATATGAAGCAGCTCAATGGGCAAACTCAAATTTGAGCACCAATTGAGAAAAAAATTCATGAACTGCAAAATTATAGACTAAGACATGCACAAAATAGCCTACCAAAATATGAGTAAAACTTCCATGAAAAAAAAGAGAGTAAAACTTAATATGATATAAGTTTGAGTCAATAGTTAGAGATAGTTTTTAAGGAGTTTTTACTCAAGAAGAGTTAAGAAAGAGTAAGGGTTATAGTCTTATAGATGCTCAAAAGAGACGGGCACGCACTATACAATGTGTAATTTGAGAGTGTGTGAGAGATGTAGAGACTTAATGTTGCAACATTGTGTTGTGAACTGAACATTTACCTGACGAGAGACTAAAGGAATGAAAATTGTATTACACTGTGTCAATTCATAGAAGTCTTTTGGGTTACTCCTGATCTGAGTTCCTGTCTAACTTTCTTCTTTTCCCTATCCAAAAATAGTTGGATAAGCATTTTGCGAGTAGTATTTTTCACTGAGGAGGTCTCAATATCCTTGAGTATGCAGATTTATATTCGATAAATTACCATTCTTGGTGCCTTTGCCAGTGTCTCCAAGGTCTACGGCATTCTCCCACATGCAATGGCTTCTCATAGAATATTTTCTATTACATGACCAGACTAAAGATTTTGCAATTTCAAAGAGGAATGCAGCGGCATTGATCTTTTCAAGTTATATCTTGTCAAGGGTAGATCTGCACGACACTGCCTTTGCTCAACAACTTGTTGAGTTGAGGGAATATATAGATACTTTTGATGGCTATTCATTCAAGTACCCTAAAAATTGGATCGAAGTCCGTGGAGCTGGTGCTGATGTTTTCTTCAGGGACCCATTTGTTCTCGATGAAAATCTTTCTGTGGAATTCTCTTCCCCTTCATCTTCTAGCTACAAGAGTGTAGAAGATTTGGGTTCACCAGAAGAGGCTGCAAAGAAAGTACTTAAGCAGTATTTGACAGAGTTCATGTCTACTAGGCTTGGAGTCAGGCGCGAATCGAGTATTCTTTCCACATCTTCGAGAGTAGCTGATGATGGGAGGATGTATTATCAAGTAGAGGTAAGGCATTCGTGACACCAAATAATGTAATCCAACTAGAACTCGTTGCTCTATAGTCTCTTCTAGTAGGCTACAGGTTCAAATGTTCAATCGACAATACATAGTTCTTTCTTTGCTTTAGCAGATACTAGTATCTGGTGAATAGTTTTGTCAGCTGATTTCCTCCTCCAAATCGAAAATTAAGGGCGTGTTTACTTTCAGTTTTTGAAAAGCTCCAAAAACTAGTATGGCCATCTGTTTCGGTGTTTCTATAAACTATTTTGTAGAAAGTTTCTTAAACACCCCATTTTTTTTTTAAAGGGAAAATGGATTACTATTTGTGAAATGGATATGATGTGAGAAATGAGAATGAGTTTCTGTGCTTTCGTAATTGCTTTTGAAAACAAAACATGAAAATTGGTAGAAGGAAAACAATTCTATACCTATCCTTAATGGATCTGGATGAGCTGTGGTATTATGGAGGCTGTCTTATGATATTGGCATTTACTTAGAATGACATGACGGGTTGCAGGGTTGATCATGGAAGACCAATAATGCTTCTCTGGTTTTTAAGGCCTGCCTAATATAATTTCATTTTTCTGACCGCAGCTATGTATCCCCATGTTTCCTGTAATGTTTATTCTATATTGCGCTATGTAGGTGAATATAAAGTCGTATGCGAACAACAACGAGTTAGCTGTCATGCCAAAGGACCGAGTAGCTCGCTTGGAGTGGGATAGACGTTACCTTTCTGTTCTTGGAGTTGAAAACAAGCAGTTGTACGAATTGAGGTTACAAACACCTGAAAATGTATTTGCAGAGGAGGAAGCTGATCTTCGACAAGTTATGGATTCCTTTAGAGTGAACAAGATAGCTGCTGGTTGATCCATGACATCTTAAAACGATTTTTCAGCCAATTTATGATTCCAAGATTTTGTCCGCCACTCCTCTCCTGTTCGCATCAATAACTTGAGAAATACATTTCATGATTTGTATCTGTTTCCTTAGCTTTATGTAATTGTAATTTAGCTGATTCATTCGAAGATCCAGTTGATCTTATAGACTTCCTTGGATGGACATTATACTGTTAATCTCAAAACAAATTTCTTCTTTCACAGTGGCCCAGATTTAGAAAGAGAGATTCTTCATTGCAGGTAATGAATAAAACTATGGTAATCTACTTTTTCAGAAGGAGAGGGAGTTGCCGCTGGTGGGTTAGCCCAGTGTATAAGGCGCTACTAATTGCATGAGGAAACAAGACCAAAACGAGATTTGAATTTCTAACAGAGTTATAATTTTGCTGGAAAAGAAAAATACCAAGGCAACCTGTTGGTCTAAACAGACCAAATGGTGAAAAGAGGACAAAACCTGCCAATATCTCGTAAACTCGAATCAAATCTTAAAGCTATTGCATTGCCAAAATAAGTTTACAGTCACGGAGTTCTCCCATAGATTTCGACAACTTTGTGCTTCCTAGTCCTTTCACTCCATGTGATTGACAAATAATGACAACAATTTTCTGCGAAATAGTACAAGCAACCTGCTAAAAAACCATGCCATGGAACTCAGCTTCAAGAATGGAAAAATCACAGGAAGTTCCACTGGAGCAACAGATATCACACACGTCGCAGAGGCATCTCCATATCAGAACCCAAATTGGCACAACAGTCAAGGCTATGACCTAACTTCAAACTCCCCTGCTCGTGTAAGAGCTCGAAAACCTTTGTATGGGCGGTTAGGTAAATTCTTCAGATCTAACTTATCTATTTGCAGTCCAGAAAGAGCAACACCCATGATCCTGAAACCCACTTGAAATGTGGGAAACACATTAAGGCGCTCTAAACCCGTCTCAAGGACTAGTGTCCCGGACATAGATGGGGCTTTATCTTTTGGGATCCGTCCAATTGACCAAGAGCAGATCTGCAATGCATGGCAAGTATGACCAAAAGACGAACAGGGAAGATGGATCATATGTACCATTCTGGTCCTACAACATAACAATCTATACAAAACCCGAGCAAAAGCTGAAAAAATGACCTGTAAAAGAAAGAGGGGTCTCTGGAAATTCTCATTTGCACAGCTAAAATGATTTCACACAGTCTGGAGGGAACATATTGAGGTTGTGTTTGGACACTAGATTTGTGGAGGGATTTGTACAGAGAAACGAAAAGACAAAAAAAATATAAATAAATATAAATAAATAAACCTCCAAAGGCCAGTGAAAGAGACACCAGTCCCATTATTGACAGTACCTAAGTAAAATAGAAACCAAACAGTAGTTCTACAGGAATACCAAAGCTTGATACCTTATTAGCAAGGATGTTAACTGTTCCATGATTTGAGGTCAGATCAGCTGATAAAATGCAAGGAGGCAGTTGAAATTCCACGGTTATTGAATCAATTGTTTTTCCAGGATCATTCCGTATTCCAACCAGAACATTGACACGGCACGTCCCACAATCTGAGGTTAGCTGGGGCTTAACATATATCGGAGTACTCTTCAACTTTTTCACCCTGCAAAGGAGTAATGATATGACATAAATAAGGGAGTGGAGTTTTGTTCACCCACTCCAATTGGTTGAAATGATGTGGACCACAAAGTGATGTCATACTTATCAAAAAGCAGAGGTAAGCATGACATCAATTTGTGTGGGTTCCGCACCATTTCAACCAATAAGAGGGAGGGTTTTGTTCACCCACTTTTAAAGAGGGTGAACAAAATTGCATTCTAAGTAAGGACTCAGGTCATATGATAAATGCATTAATTTGCAATCTACCGCAATCAAAATAACCTCAAAGTCCCACCCCCATTCAATATCATATGCATTTGCCTGCATATTTTGCCACATTCTGCTTAGGTGGTGTTTGGTGTAATGGAATGGTATTATGGGAAGGGATGGAATGGTTATTCCTTGGCCCCCCAAGTACCAGGTCCCCATTGAATGGCCACTCCCTTGCAGAACTTGACATACCTGTAACTCATGAGCTTGAACTGCCCATCAGGAGGCACAAAGGACAGAATCTGGTCGGATTCCCATGGACGAAACCGGACACAAGGATGGAATCTCACGTCATTCAGAACAGAAGGATTTGCAAAAGAAAGAGTCAAATCGGGAAGCCCAGAGAGGTGAGAATTCACTTGAACTTCACCATATATCTCGCATTTCACCAGGACTCCATCCCTGAGCAGCAAAAGCAAATTGAGAGGAAGTTAGCACTATATAAACAAGCTATGCCAAAAATTTCAAGTGCATATGATTGCAAAAACCACATAACTAAATATCCAAACACCATTGGGAATCCATTAGATTCCCCTTGTTAAAAAGAACTTGTGAAAAATCCAAATAGATCAGTAACCAGACTCAAAAAATTTGCAGAAAAACCGAGGAGGCCGTCGCCATTAAATCAAAATGGGAGTCCGGATTTGAATCGAGTGTGGCGAGACGAGAGCTACGATTTCTCCGAAGACGGCATCAAGGTGGCGCGTGAGTTCGAGTTCGCCGACTCTCGCCACGATTTGTCGCAAATCGTGGAGAGTCCCACCCCGAGTTACACGCCGAGAGATGGCGGCGACAGGTATAGTGAAAGCAACCCACATAGTATTCCTGAACTGGTTCACCGTGGGTCCAATGTTAGCAGCCGCGCCACCGCAGGCGGCGGAGAGGAGGTGTTAGGGCGCAAGTCGAGCTTATTGATGACAAGGACTAAATCGAGCCAGAGCAAGATAACAGATCACAGAGGATGGTAAATTCGGGATTTTTAGGTCGAGGAGGTGAAGTTGATGACCCTTTCTTAGACGATGATTTACCAAAAAGGTATAAAAAGATGAAGTTCAATACACTTTATGTTGTTCAATTGGTCAGTTTAATTTTGATAATTGCTACATTAGCATGTACTTCAACTATTAAAATGTTGAGTAAAAGGAAGCCGTTTGAATTTGAGCTGTGGAAATGGGAAGTTATGGTTTTGGTTCTGATCTCGGGTCGATTAGCATCCGGTTGGGCGATTCGGGGGGTTGTGTTTTTCATTGAGAGGAATTTCTTGTTGCGAAAACGGGTCTTGTATTTCGTTTACGGGGTGAGGAATGCTTTTCGGAATTGCATATGGTTCGGTTTAGTTTTCATTGCTTGGCAATGTATTTTTGATGAAAAGGTTGAGAGTCTGACTAATGGGCAAGTTTTGCCTTTTGTGAATGGTGTGTCTTCTGGTGGGTACTGTGATATGGCTTTTGAAAACCCTTCTTGTTAAGGTTCTTGCTTCTTCTTTCCATGTGAGTAGGTTTTTTGAGCGGATTCAGGAATCCCAGTAATCAGTATGTGATTGAGACACTGTTGATGGAGATTAAGCATGAGCAAGAGGAGGAGGAGAGGGTACAGAGTGCGAAGGCATGTATTTTTCCAAGGATTGGGAGAGTGATAGGGAGTGGGAGACACCAGAAGAGCCCAAAAAGTGCAAAGGGTATCACGATTGATCATTTGCACAGATTGAACCAGAAGAATGTTTACCTTTTTCATCAACCTCTTCATATTCCAAGCCGAAAAATCTAGATGAGATGGAGAGTAAATCAATACTCCCCTATGACTGAACCGGGGAATCGCCCCAAGAGAGTCAGTTGATTCACTTGGGGCCTGACTTATTTCCAGAATTAGAGTTCGACCTCGCAAGCTGCGACGATGATGATAGGAATTCGTATATCCTTGTTCATCTTAAGAAGTGCTTGTTGTAGGACGAGGTTAAGGATTTGGTGGAAGAGGGGCAGCCTGAAAGAAGTCCTCTAACAAAGGAGTAATGGATATTTGCATGGGGGAAACATTGCTACAGTACCCACCAATAAAACCACCCAACTCTTTAAATTTTTTACCTCTTTTTTTGGGGCCATGTCAACCAGCCTCGTGAATTTTGTCTCTGAGTCTTTTCTCTATTTAGAAACCGAAATCTCTATGCAAATAATTTCTTGTTTTGCCATAGGTTAGGGGTGAATCCAGTTCATGGATTGAAATTACTTTGAAGAGAGATATAATTTGCAAGATGCTTCGTTAGGCAGTTGCATGGCAAGGTGCTTGGAATATTCCCCTTGTTAAAAAGAACTTGTGAAAAATCCAAATAGATCAGTAACTAGACTTCAAAAATTTGCAGAAAAAACAAGGTGCAATAAATAGGATATCATCCTTCATCCTTGTTTATATCCCAGACTTCAAGATTTGCAGAAACAACCAGGAAAGCAATGACTAGGATGTTCATCATTTTTTCACATCTAGCAGACTAGCAGTTTAAAAAAAATGCAGAACAACAACAATAAGTATTAAATTTGATGGTTAAAACGAAATCAAGACTCATTTGACATGAGATCTTTAAGAGATTTTCCTTCTGAATTGAATACATGTTGGCTTCTGAATTTTCAATCCAACTCTCTGGGTTCAGGCATTTACTGTTTTCCAAATAATTGCAAAATGTGTTGGTAGGAGAAAAAGAAAAGAGAACAAATGGTGAGACAACTACGGAAAACAGAAATCATTAGATCGTCATTCTATATATATATTATATATATAGGAAGAAGATCCTATAGGGGCTCCCTTACATAGCTTATGTAAGGGATTTTTCGTTCGAGATTGAATTTCGACAATCCGAACTGTTAGATGCGTATAGAATGTGTTTTTAAGGTCTAACGCGAGGATTCGTAAAAAAAAAATACCCGAAAGGGCTTGATCCAAGCATTTTTCGATAAAAACGTTATACATAGCGTTTTTTCAAAAACTGATTGGATCAAGTCCTACCGGGTATTTCTTTTTACGAATCCTCGCGTTGGACCTTAAAAACATGTTTTAAACACATCTAACGGTTCGGATTGTCTCGGATCATTGAAATTCAATCTCGAACGACAAATCCCTTACATAAGGCTTATGTAAGGGAGCCCTTATAAGATCCTCCTCCTATATATATATATAAGGAGCTTCCAATAAGGGCCCCTTATTGAACTTACCATGCGGACCTCACTGTTCCCGAGGTAATTTTGACGATCCAAACCGCTCAATGTTTTTAAAACGTGTTTTTAAGGGCTCCGCGAGAAATCATAAAAAAAAAATACCCGGAAGGGCTTAATCATGCGGACCTCACTGTTCTCGAGGTAATTTTGACGATCCAAACCGCTCAATGTTTTTAAAACGTGTTTTTAAGGGCTCCGCGAGAAATCATAAAAAAAAAAATACCCGGAAGGACTTAATCCGATCAGTTTTCGATAAAAACGCTGCACGGTTTGGATCGTCAATATTAGGTCCGGAAACACGAAAATTGGCTAGATTCGCATGGAAAAGTTCAATAAGGGGCCCTTATTGGAAGTTGATGCTATATGTATAGGGGCCGGTTCCCCTCACACTTAAAATTAATCAAAAAATGACACCTCACTCTTCCGGGCCCTACTGTGAAGTTCTGGACCGTTGATCTTGTTTAAATGAGTAAAATAAGAGGTCCTGCAAAATTTCAGTTCAATCGGATATTGGTAAGTGTTTGAGTCAAACAGTTTAAAAAACATTGTTTCCCGTCATAGTTTTTGCAAAACTGGTTGGATCAAGCACTTTTCGATATCCGATTAAGCAGAAATTTTACAGGACCTCCTATTTTACTCATTTAAACAAGATCAATGGGCCCGGAAGAGTGAGTTCCACAAATTTGTGTGTCATTTTTTGTGTTATTTTAAGTGTGAGGGGAACCGGCCCCATAGGGAGGATCTTATGAGGGAGCCCTTACATAACTATGTAAGGGCAATCAATCACAGCCGTTGGATGCAATGCAAGTGGATGCATCCAACGGCTGTGATTGATTTCCCTCGTAAGATCCTCCTTGTATATACATATATGTATATATATATAGGAGGAGGATCTTATAAGGGCTCCCTTACATAAGCCTTATGTAAGGGATTTGTCGTTCGAGATTGAATTTCAATGATCCGAGACAATCCGAACCGTTAGATGTGTTTAAAACAT
>JAXBDA010005179.1:0-25499 GCA_036023075.1 Gaultheria prostrata
AGGGAAAAAGGGGGGGGGGGGGGGGGTTTCCAAAAAATCGGATTACTCTTGTGATTTTAAAGCAATACAACTGTAGTTAATTTGTATCTATATATACATCCTAAAATTGATATATACAGTAGAGTTTAGAGACAGAAACATACTTGTTACGACCGACGGCGACGTTTGGTCGATGAAAGACGATTGATGACGATGGAAGATGGATTTTCGCTGATGACTCTCTCTCTCTCGCGTGTTAAGTATATATAGTAGTATATATATTTATGTACACACATATAGAATATAGTATAGTATGACGATCGAAGATGGATCTTCATTGGTGACTCTCTCTCTCTCTCTCGACAGGTGTCCAGGTTTTACGTGCACCTCTACTATTTTCCACTCAAAGATAGATCATCTACGCTGGGACTTGGCCTCGTTTGTTTCATCGGAGATAAATGGATGGGATATGGGTGGAATATGAAATCCTTAGGATATTGCTCAGGATATCAATGGATGAAGAAAATCCATATCCGGTGTTTGTGTTCGACGGGATATAAGCAGTGGAAAGCATTTTTTTGCACTAAAATGAGGATTTTATCCACCGTACGGATCGGGATAAAATTTGACCCGGGATATGATATCCCATTCAAATTTAGGAAAACAAACACCAGATTTTGGGTCCCACGGGATTTGATATCCTATCCCACCCTCCAAATCCCCCCAAACAAACAAGGCCTAAGGGATCAAAGATTTGGGCATATGGAGTGATGATCTCTGTTTTTCAGTGTTCAAAAAGTCAGGACTTGACCAACCCGATTCCCTCTTAATTGTTTCGATTAATCGGTTTGAGGATTAACCAGTCGTAAGTCGGCATTAATCGCCGATTAATCGGCTAGTCGGGTTAGTCGCCGGTTTATGCAAATTTGAAAAATGATGACTAGTCGGAGGGAAAAAGGGGGGGTTTTTTTCCAAAAAATCGGATTACTCTTGTGATTTTAAAGCAATACAACTGTAGTTAATTTTTATCTATATATACATCCTAAAATTGATATATACAGTAGAGTTTAGAGACAGAAACATACTTGTTACGACCGACGGCGACGTTTGATCGATGAAAGACGATTGACGACGATGAAAGATGGATTTTCGCTAATGACTCTCTCTCTCTCTCTCTCTCTCGTGTGTTAAGTATATATAGTACTCCCTCCGTTCCAAAATGTTTGCCCCCTACGAAACTACGTGCAATTTTCAAACTAAAAAATATTGTATTTACCAAAATAATTTTCAATTTTTTTTGCACCTTATTAAAATCTCAATGAAATCTATCAAACAAGATTCATATTGCTTAGAAAATTATTTTTGTAACTATATTATTTTTTAGTTTGAAAATTGCACGTAGTTTCGTAGGGGCAAACATTTTGGAATGGAGGGAGTACTATTTTTATGAGTGGTGGGCTTTGCTTTTTGGAGAGAGAGAGAGAGAGAGAGAGAGAGTAAACTCTATCTCAGAAAGGAAAGTTCAAGTGTGATTGGAAGTCTTCGGCCATTCTTTTAGTAGATGAGAATCTCAATTAAGCCCCACACTTCACCAATTTGGCGTTCCTATATTTAGGCACATACCTTCCCCACCTCAACCCTCACCTTCTGCTGTCTTTCCCTATTTGTAAGTAAGATTTTCAATTCTTTTCTTTCACTCACAGTACCCATCTCCCGACATGACTACAAAAAAAGCATCCTTGTAGTGCTCCATATTTTGATCTTCTTTTTTCTGGATATCTTTCCCTGTTTTTGTAAGATTCATTTTCTATCTTTCACTACACACATATTTCCACTCTTTTTTATGTGGTGTTTTTGAAGTTCAATTTTTTTTGGGTTTTGTTTTCTGGATCTTTAATTGTCTTGTCAGATACTACAATTTCTTTTCTATATCTTTCTCTACACACAATACCATTTATAGTATTACCAAAACTTGCTTCTGTTGCTTTTCTTTACAAAAAACACACACATACTTGTCTACTCAAAATATTTATGTTAGAAGATTTGAGCTTGAATATTTTTTGGTGTTTTTGTACTGTTTTTGAAGTTGTTGAGGGTAAGGCAGTGTTTGGAAGAGATGGTGAGAGGGAAGACTCAGATGAGGAGAATAGAGAACCCCACAAACAGGCAGATTACTTTCTGCAAACGGAGAAATGGGATTCTGAAAAAGGCATTTGAGCTCTCTGTTCTTTGTGATGCCGAGGTTGCCCTAATCGTCTTCTCTTCTGCAGGAAAGCTCTACGAATTTGCCAGTTCAAGGTACCCCACGACTCATCTGTTAAGATTTTGAATTGACTCACTGCGAAAAATTTACTGGTACGCAAGTATTTAGGTACAAGATACTTGAGGGGTTGAGGATACGAACGATTTGGAAATGAGTAGCATGTTTTTGGAAGGTTGATCATGGACAGCCCCCCCCCTCCTTCTGCTTGTGGTTATCAGCTTATATGATGTTAGCATTTATATATAAACAAAACAAATATTTTCGGTTTACTGTACTAGAGTTAATATACTTAAGATTATCTCCTACCCTTAAAACATATTTTTTGTTTTTTACTCAAATTTTAGTAACAAATTAATTTGATGTGAAATACTCCAATGGACAAACCCAAATCCTAGGACAAATTTGAGTATAAACTTCATAAATGGTGGGGTTGTAAATTTGGGAGGGGAGAAATAGACTTGAAAATTTGAGTAAAACTCAATTGATATAGGTTTGAGTAAAAGAGTGGATTATATTTTTAGGAGATTTCACTCAAATTTTAAATTTTAGTGAAGAAAAAGAGTAAGGAGCGGAGATGCTCTCATACCCACAATCTACAACCAAGTGAGTGAGAGGAGAACTGTTGCATATTTCCCTGGTTATGTTTATGGCTTTTAACAAAGGTTTAAGGTCAAAACATTTTGCGTTTAGTTTCTAAAACCAAACCAAACTAAACTAAACCAAACCAAACCAAACTGAGCCTTATGTTCCAATTAATTGGGGTCGGCTACATGAATCCTGTTTTTCCATTGAGTTCTATCAAGTGCTACATGTTCACTGAGATTTATAGTACTCCTATTCTTGCGGACTACAGCATGTAATGTCAATCTGGATCTTCCTCTCCTTGTAGTGTTACTACCCAAATCTATTCTTTCAACTCTCCTAACTACTGCAACTACTGCATCTACAGGTCTACGGTAGATATGTCCAAACCACCTTAGTCTATTTTCTCGCAACTTCTCCTCTATAGGTGCTACACCCACCATCTCACGAACGGTTCCATTTCTAATCCTATCTTTTTTAGTTATACCACACATCCATCTCAGTATTCTCATCTTAGTTACACTCATCTTACTCAGTTGTTGTTTCTTAATAGGTCGGCGTTCTGTCCCGTAGAGTGTCGCTTGTCGTATAACAGTATAAAATTTCTCTTCAGTTTGGTGGGTATCTTCTTGTCACATAATACACCAGTGGTGCTTCTCCACTTGAGCCACCCCACTTGGATCCTATGAGTCACATCCTTTGGAATCTCACCATCTTTGCTAAATATAGAACCTAAATACCAAAAATGATCACTTTGTGCTATATTTGGCACAAGTTTTACCTATAGGTAAATTTTTCACGTCACTTTTTTTCTCCAAGCATATTGATTTTAGTCATCTTGCCCAATTAAACCTCTCCTCCCCCTCATATTACTACCTTCAACCCAAAATGTTTATCCATCAAGCAAAACGAGAACTAAAAAAAAAAAAACTACTTTTGTCAAAAAAAAGTTTAATTTTTTTTTCACAGAGTAATAAATATCAATGATTTCTTTTAATTTGTGACTATTTTTTCAAACAAAAATGAATTGCAAAAAGGTACTACATATTTTGTTTTTTCCAAGTCGAAACACCATGATAGATAATAACCAAACAAATAAAGGAAAAGAAAAACTAAAGAACTCCACATGTGAATTGTTAAGACTTAATCCCACATCGCTCATCTAAGTCACCCAATGATACCGGATTTGGAAAATGGGATGGAAGACTAGTAAAAGGATAAAGACGCTCACCACCCAAGTTAGAAATGACGGGATACAGATTGACACCGCTCGAGGATTTGACGAGGGATACAGGCGTAGGGAACGCTAACCACTCTAAGGAATCCTCCTAAGAGCTACAAAAATGAAAACAAGAAGATAAAGTTCTTACAAGCCAAAAACAAACTCAAAACACTCCATCTGCCATTTCATTTATGAACAAAGACTAATATAAATATCTTGAAACATCCCTCCAAGAATTGGAATAAAAGCAATTACATTTTCAAGATTCCCAATAAATGCTAAACAAGACTTTGACTCCAAACAACGAGGAAGACTCTTGAGAACTGAAAAGACACATAGGAACTTAAAAAAAACTTAAAAGAAGCCATGGAAGTTTGAGAGACATTGCTTGCAACAGATTATTTTTTTTGGAAACTTATGATTTGGGAACTCCGGTGTCAAACTTGCCTGATTGGAAAAGACTCGCCTTCGAGTTTTCGTCGATTTCTTCGAAATTTCCTCTCTTTTTCTTTGTAAAAGCTCATTCTTCAATCAATGAAAGCTTTTCTTGCTTCATCTTCTCAACTTTTAGCAACAACTTTACCGGTTCCCCATCCACTTTTAACTTGTACATATTTTCTCGACCACGATATATAACATTGCGATCCCATTGCCACGGTCGCCTAACAAAATATCACATGAGTCCATTTGTATCACATCACACCAAATCCTGTCCGCATATTGGTGTCAAATGGCGAATTCAACTAAACATCTCTTAGTCACCAATTTTCTTGCCTCGTGGTTTACCCAACGTACATGATAAGGACTGTTGAGATCTTCCGTTGGCAAATTAAAAAATGAAACCAAATTTTCAGAAACATAATTACCTCCATTTCCTGAATTATGATGAAGTCACATTCGAATCCTTGAATGACTCCATAAGTCCCAAAAATTTTGGTTCGCTGTTTTAAAACCGATTCATCAATCCACTCCCAATCATCAACTTTTTGTTCCTTCGAGTTTATTATATCTGGACTTGACAGGACAATTTGGTGGCGTTGTGTGTGGTTAAACATTTCAGCTCTTTCGTTCTAGCATCCTCTTTCGGATCTTCATCGTAGATAGGAGGTTTAGATCAATCAATTGTTGTCTCCACAGTTGTTGCCACTTGACTTTTGCACCACTCCTGGGGATAAAAAAATTTCCTAACTTCATCTCCTTCATGGACTGTGCCCGAACTTCGATATGTTACAAGCGACACCCCTTTGTCCACATAAGTGATTTCATCTCATCCATTTATGGTTGTTCCTCCCTTGAGTCATGTTCATCATTTTCTTCAACCAAAGTCACAATTTTACGATTTGGACAATCTGATGCGATGTGGCCATACCCTTGGCACTTGAAGCACTTGCGAGAGCCGGCATTGGATGAACTTGGGCGATTGCTACCAGATGCATTTTCACTTTTTAGAGATGACTTCGATTTATTTGAATCTGCTGGAATTAGTTTCGAAATCAAGTCACTCTCCTCTTTGGAAAACAGATCTTTAGGTGAAGATCGTTTACTACTTCCATGAACACTTTTCACTTATTTTTCCACCTTCATCGCTAGCTTGACAACATCATTATAAGTTCAATACGATTGTAATTGAACAACATCAGAAATCTCTGTCTTTAACCCACCTAGATAGCGAGCTTTTAATCTGCTCCTTTGCTTCGTTGATGTCGCATTTCACCATGAGATGATCAAACTCCATTGTGTAATTTTCTACAGACAATTCTCCTTTCTTGAGACTGTGAAAGTTAAGTATTTTTTTGAAAGTTCATAAACTTCCTCTTTAAGCTCTTTTTTTCATCTTTTTCCCATGTCACAGTATGACTTCTTCCTTCATGAGCTTTCTGTCTCTTCATATTTTCTCACCATAAAGAAGCATACTTCTTCAACTCAAGGTTCTAAAAGACACTAGTCGGTCCCAGGTCGGTTGACTGCCGATTAGCGACTTTTGGCCAACTAATCGCCAACTTTTGCCCGACTAGTCGGATCTCGATCACGTCGGGGGACTTCTGACTGGACCGACTAATCACCGACTTGACCGATTCTTAGAACACTGCTTTAACTTGATGGCTACAAGCTTCACCTTTTTCTGATTCGGTACATCCTTGTAGTAAAAAATTTGCTCAATGGTATGAAGCCAATCAAGGAATTCATCGGGCTGCATTCTTCCTTCAAACTCTGGCATATCTACTTTCACATTCAAGATTTCACGCTGAACTTATTTGTTTTTGCAAGCACGGCGATGAGAAAAATTTCCTTCACTTGATGATGATTGGTTACGAGCATGATAGAAGGGGTTCTAATCTTCCCCACTATCATGAGAAGACTCTCCATCTGACTCTTGGTATGAACCCCCATGTTCAATGGGTTTGTGCTGCTGAAGTTGTTGAAGTTGATGCACTTGTTGCCTTAATTCCTCTATTTCCATGTCACAAAGATCCCGTTCACGAACTGAAGTCTTTCCCACCTTAATTTCATGTTTACCACCAGCCATGCCAAGAATTGAGCCAAAGCTCTAATACCAAACTGATACCGGATTTAGAAAATGGAATGGAAGAAGAATAAAAGGACAAAAAGATAAAGACGCTCACCACCCAAGTTAGAAATGACGGGATACAGATTGACACCACCCGAGGATTTAACGAGGGATACAGGCGTAGGAAACGCACACCACTGTAAGGGATCCTCCTAATAGCTACAGAAACAAAAATTGGAAGATAAACTTCTCACAAGCCTAAGGCTAACAAAAGACACTCGATCTGCCATTTCATTCATTAGCAAAGACTAATATAGATATCTTGGAACATTCCTCCAAGAATAGGAATAAAAGTAATTACATTTTCAAGATTCCAAATAAATGCTAAACAAGATTTTGACTCCAAACAACTAGCAAGATTCTTGAGAACTGAAAAGATGCATGGGAACTTAAAATAAACTTAAAAGAAGCCATGGAGGTTTGAAGGACATTGATGGTAGCAAATTATTTTTTTGCAAAATTATTTTTTCGCAAACTTATGGTTTGGGAACTCCGGTGTCACCCAAGCTTGGTTTTTTTGAAGAGAAAAAATAAAATAAATTTATTAATCTTTGGAATTACATTACAAAGTTTAAAAGGATCCAAAGTTAAATGGATCCAAAGAATGAGACATCACAACGGAGCAAAAACAAACCAACAAGTCAAACCCGCATTTTGACTATCATATGCCGCCTGAACCTGAAAAGGAAATAACCCAAACAAAAAGGTTGGCAAGAAGCCGATTAAAAATGCCCCAAAAGCTCACCCCTTCCTCAACAAAGGCAACCGAAAAAAGAAAAAAAATCTAACACCTCAACAACAAAAAACATGACCTCCATTTGAGCAATCTTGCTAATGACTTCCCCTTCATCACTGTCATAACCAATTCCCACCGACTTCTCAAAATCCCATTCCGCTGTAGCCTCATTTAGAAACTTGGCTAGAACGTAATTCATGTAATTCCTCTGTGTGAGCAATCTTACTAATGACTTCTCTTGTTGTGCGGCGGGCCCCCTAAGAACTCAAACGTAACGCAAAGATCATTGATGGTCATGATGATGGAGAAGTAGCAAACCAAATATATGCAAAAACGCAGAAACCAAACCATAAACCAAACAAATAAGAGAGACACCAAAATTTATGTGGTTCGGCTTACGGATGCAAATCTACTCCACGGGGCAAGCAAATGAGAGACAATTCCGCTATGTGAAGAGAACCATGCTCCGAAGAGTTACAATGGTGACAAGCCCACTAAGAACCCTAACGCAACGCAAAGATCATTGATGGTCATGATGATGGAGAAGTAACAAACCAAACATATGCGAAAACGGAGAAACAAAACAAATAAGAGAGACACCAAAATTTACGTGGTTCGGCTCACGGATGTAAATCTACTTCATGGGGCAAGCAAATAAGAGACGATTCCGCTATGTGAAGAGAACCATGCTCCGAAGAGTTACAATGGTGACAAACAAACAAAGCTCTCACAAAGTGATACTCACCAATCTCAAATAAAAGTTCTCTCTCCAAAACCCAATTGCAATCTCTCACCAAAACAAATTCTCTCTCATCAAGTCTCACAAATCCGTTAGGATTTTTAATCAAAAGACGTAGTCTGAATCAGAATTTCACAGACGTGACGGGATGTCACACAAAAACAGATGATTCTCACGAATCCCTACGGTTTCAACCAGAAAGAATCACAGAAACAGATGATCTTCTAGATAGCCAAAGGCCTATAGAACCCACCACGAAAGGGGCAACCAGAAACTGATGAAGATCATACCAAATTTCAGATGAGACCCCTGGGGGCTTTTCAAAGGGATGCACTTAAGTAGTCTAAACCCTAATGAGAGAGTAAGGCTATATTTATAGCCACAAAATCCTTCCTAAAATCAATATTTGCCCAAACAGAATTTCTTGAACCCAAAGTCACAAACTCACATGGAAACAAATCTTTAGAAAGTCCACGACCTAGTCAAAATAGAACAAAATGGGCTAAAACGCGTAGACACGGAGTAACTAGTCCAAACCAGAACAGAATGAGATTCGGACGAGAAAAACTGCAACCAATTTGATGAACTAGGTCTGGATCAGAACCGGGCCAACACCGGACCATAGATGCTGCCATCAAATTTAACGCAGTACTGGAGACCCAAAATGAAGCCAATTTTTAACATCCGTTTCATCACCATCGTAACCAATTCCAAACGTCTTCTCAATATCTTGAACTGCTTGATCGTCATCTAGAAGGATTCTGTTGCTATACTCAATTTTCATAAAAAAAACCAACACCGGATTAAACAACTTTTATCCTCTCTCGAGTGCAAATACTCAAAGCCATACTTAATCCACCAATTGCTATAATGTACTTACAATTCATCATATAGTAGGCGCTAGAACTCGTCCACGATAAGTCACATTACTATAGATTGTGTTAAAAAAATAGTCTTCTCTTTGTCCTCCTGCCAATAAACTTTGTTTTGGCCGCTTACCTAGCAATGGCGCCCCTTTATACCAAATCAATCATGGTAATAGAGTTTTTTGAAGGGAAATTTTTTTAAGTCTACTAGAACAAACCCCAACACTAACCCAGAGAACAAAAACAAAATTTTGGCAAGATGCCAACCAAAAGAAAAGCAGAAGAGAGAAAGAGGTCAATCTAGATAGATTCCAGGATACTCTTCCAAATAGAATTCAACACCCCCAATATTGACTTAGACCCCATAAGGCAATCTGCTTCCAAAGAGACCCCAAAACAGCCACTGGGAATACTTCTCAAAAACAGACTTGAAGCTTTCATGAATTTCTGGACAATCCACCACAAAAGAAAACCCACAACAGAACTTGGAGAACTCACCTTTTCCATATGACAAGAAGCCTCCTTGATATATTGAATGATGCCCATGGAAAGAAAAAGATTAGCAGATTTGATTTTGCCTAACAAACCTGCTCCAAAAACTCAAAATCCTGGAAATTTAACCGAGAAAACAACTGCCCAACAGCTGCAAAGCCAAAAAAACCATCTCCCCAAAGAATTTATTGAGATCCCTCAAGCCTCAGACTCAAACTAAACATCCATGCAATTCAACTATGATCCTAAGAAAGCCAAAGGATACTATCAGATGGGCTGAAACCATGTTTCAACTTGCTTCTCCTCTCTCTCTCTAGAAACCATCCATTTTCTCCTCTCTAGAAAGCTACCGCATGGGTTTTCCTGCCTGGGGGGGGAGGCGCTGCCTCTCTCCCTCTCCCCCCAGGCTTTCATCCACTTCTCTCCCTACTTCTTCTGCAGATGTGGCGTTCGTCGTGCTCCGGTGCCTGGGGGGGAGGGGCGAGGACTGTGTGGCCTCCCACCATGTCTCACTCTTGAGTGATTCCGGTTTGGCGTAACGGTAATGGGTGGTCCCACGGCAGTTTTGGTGTGGCGTGAACCTTGGCGTTTTTTATGCTTGGTGCTGCATGGGTGACCTCTGATGGTGGCGTTTGGCGGCGGTTAGAGCCCCGGTTGTTGATATCCCTGACCGTTTTGTTAGGACCGGATTGGCGGCTCCTTGGCGGTCGCTCCGAGGGTGCAACAATGCTGTGGGGCTCGTGGCGGCGTACGTCCTCGTCATTGATGTCTGAGGGATCTTGGTTCTCGGCTTTGGGTGTTGGGTGGTTTTTCTGGTGGTGGTTCGGCTCTGGTGTGGTGGTGCGGCGTCCTATGATCTGCTTTAGTTTTAGGGTTTTTATGTGTTTAGGTTGTATGGTATATCTGGGCTTGTGGCCCATGGGTTTTTAGGTGTTTGCAATATTCGGTATGCCTCTTTGGGCTAGACCATTAGGTGTTTGGGCTTGGTCCTTGGGCGTCTTTGATTGGTCCCTTGCCAATCAAGTTAGGGTCTCGAGCGGCAGATGACTTTCGTGGAGCGGTGTGCCTACCAGGTTAGGTTGCACTTTTCGTTTCGATGTTTTGCTCTTGTTCCGTTTAATCTTTGTAACCTCATTATATGATTAATAAAATTTGTTGCCGTTCAAAAAAAAAACTATGATCCTAAATACATTATGATCACCACCCAAAACCCAAGAGTCTGAGAACTGAGATTTTAACGAGAGAATAGTATCCCACAGATCCTTCTTTCAGATACCACACAAGGCCCGAATACATTAAGAAAGAAGCAGACAAGCATCTTTTAGAGTGAAAAATTCAGAGTTCCAGAAATAGATCAAACCTTCAGCTGAGTAAGCTTCAAAACTAATGAAAAACTTGATTGCTGATATGAGTTGCTGTACTATCACAGTGCACAACTACAAGACGCTGAACAAACATCCTCCACCAAACTGCTTCCTGAACGGCCGATGAACAAGCTATGCACTGCTCCTCCATGGTTGATAAAGCTATACATGGTCGCTTCATGCAGCGCCCTATATGGCACCATTGTTGAGCATAAACATGTATCCAGACGTAGACTTGCATTCATCTAAGTTGCTGCCCCAATTAGCATCACTATACCAACTACTCGTAAATCTGAACCCTAATAGCGAAGTACATATTCTCTGTCTCTTTCAAATATTTGAGTAATTAACCACTTGATTGCAAATTACTCACTTGATTGCTTTCCAATGAGCTATTCCGGTATCTTACTGGAATCTGCTGAGCAGCCCAACAACATAACATAATCTATCGTCTGGCCGAGTACACATCATAGCGCACATTAGGCTGCCCTAGCACATGCACAGGGGACACAAGACATCTTTTCTTTTTCATCATGAGTCTTGGGATTGGGAGACATATTTAGGCACAAAAATTTTCCTTTACCAATATGAGTGTGAGTGTCAATGGCTTACAATTATGCATATGAAACTGGTCAATTACCTTGTTAATGTAAGTCTTTACCAATATGAGTGTCAGTGGCTTACAAAATTTTATACAAGAGCGTACCCTAGTAAGAAATGAAGTATACATGAAAGAATATGAGCGGATTTGGGAGAATGGAAATTGCCGGAGTTAGCTTTTGAGGATAGTGATTTTGAACAATATGGGTGTTTTGCTTTTCTCTGGTTAGGCTCTTGCTAATTAGTAATTCTTCAAATTTTGTATATTTGAAGTATACTATTCATGTTTACTTTTCTCTCTTGTAGAGTTTAAGTCCATAGCGTGCTATATTATTTGTTTTGCCAATAAAAAGATAAAAGAAAACACATTGTGGTGAGTTTAGATTTATATTGCAAATGGAAATTTCTGTTGCATTTTTTCCTGTTGCTTTTCCCCCTAACATCTGCATTATAATTGCCTCGGTCTACGTTTTACATAGAGGAACATAGCGAGCTTAGTTTTTTCATACTAATTTCAGATTAAGTTTTCAACAATTTTTGGTGCCTTGCTGATAGATAACAAACATGTTTTTTGGTGGCATGGATAAATTCTCAAAGTATTGTACCTTATCAATCTTAGCTCTACATGGTTATTGGCTGCTGGGATTCAAATGACTTTCGTGGCTGCTTAGATGGGATTAGGAGGCATAAGATGTAATGTTTTGAGATATGATCTTATCTTCTATTTTGTTTGTTTCAACTTATTTGTTGGATGAGTTCTTTTGCTTGCTTGGGGGAGTTTCTATGGCACATGATTGGATTGGGCATGCATGCAAACCTTGTTGGGTTGCATTCCCTTCTCAATTATGGTGTTTTCCCCATCTCAATCCCCTATCGAGTTTCATTAACAAAATTTTCTTTGCTAATCAGAAAAGAAAAATCTAATGAAAAAAGGAAAATTGTATCTCTTAAATGCATGATATTCCACAAATCATTGTGTCATTCGATACAATGTGAATTTTCCACTGAATGCCTAACTATGCATTCCGTGCCCAATACCGCTTGGAATAGCCTTTGTTTTTGTTTCTGGATCTTGTAATCCTTGTTATTTCTTCTTGTTCAAACAAGAATCTTGGGATGCTTTTTCATATGTGTATCACGGCCTTAAACACTCATTGCTTTTTCATACGTATATCACGGTCTATTTTGTTTTGTGATTCTTGTTGTTGTAAGTTATTTTTTGTTACATCAAATTTATGTTTTTTATTTTATTTCTTCAATTAGATGTAGAGGGGAACCATTATTCAATAATGACTGTAACATTTGTTCAAAATTTGGAATCCTCAGCACGCGGGAGACGATGGAGCGGTATCGGGAGTACTGGAAAGATGTTGAAGTTGATAACACATTGGAGGAAAAAATCCTACAGGTTATATCCCTCATTGGTCATAGTAGTACTAATTTAGTAATTTGATATTCACAATTTTTTTTTATGTCAATTCCACTTTTGAACTCTGAAATTACTTATTTCTCACTTCTACTGCTTACCTTACAGTTTTTATTCTATTTGAGCAATCAAAAATAATATTTATCGATAAACTGATTAGCAAAATGACATCCAAATTCCCAGGGAATAAATATTCCACATGGTACTAAAACTTTTTCCATATAGGGACTCAAAGTATGAGAAAAAAATTCTGTTACCATTACACCTTTATTAAGTGACACCTGATGTTTTCTGTTGTAGAACTTGGCGGAAGTTGTTTCCGAGTCCATATTGAAAAAAATGTGAAAGCTTGTCTATTTGCGAAAATCTAATTAGTTTTTGTAAGGCATATCTATGGCATAGTTTTTGTTTGTATTTCATTTATCATTCAAAAGTTTCTTACTGTCCATCCAAATTGTAACCAATAATTTTTTTTGCAAAGAAACGCTTAGAGGACATATCTAAAAGCAATGTTATGTACGCAGAACTAGTCCAATGCACTCGAACCCCTTATTAATTTATGGACCAATTGCATCGAATTGTTTCAGACTCATCTGTGTCCGAATCTGTGTAGACTTTCTCCCTGAATATATGAATGAACTTAACTCTCTTAACAGTTTTTCATTCTGATCTGGCAGCACTTGAAGGAGGATGCAGCAGAAATGGCAAAGAAGATAGAGGCTACAGAAGTTGCCAAAAGGTTGGAATTAAGGCCTCATTAATTTGAACTTGTTTGGCTGTAAATTCATGGATGCAAGTTTTGTTTGATCAAATTCCATGCATTTCTGATCTCTTAAATGGGAACATGCATATTAGGAAACTCTTGGGAGAAGGTCTAGAGTTATGCACCATTGAAGAACTGCAACAAATTGAACAACAGTTGGAGCGGAGCGTGAGCAAAGTTCGCATTAGAAAGGTTCATTATATCTTTCAAACAACAATAATCTCTTGTATGATTCATTTTACGTCCTATTCTGTACTTTCGGTTAAAATGGTTTTGAGAAATTAAAGAGACCTTCAGGTTATTTAAAAAAAAAAAGGGATTTTTCAAAATAAAAAAGAAAAAACTTGAAAACGTGTGCAAAATGTTAACCAAATAATTTCATTTTATGTGTTCAGATGCAGGTTTTCAAGAAACAAGTTGATCAATACAAAGAAAAGGTAATTAGACTATCACGACTATTAATTCATCAGAGCCTTAGCGACACATCATTGTAGTATTTATGGAGGAAGATGTGAATCTAGAGAAAAATTGAACAAGAAAATAATGTAAAAACTGATTTTAATATTATTTGTGTTACCTGATTTGTTATGACTTTTACACAAAAAAATTTAGATCCAAACTTTTTAATGGACAATAAACTTATCTTTTTTGTTGAAAATGATGGACTAATTGTTGGTGTGATGTTTATTTATTTTAGGAAAAAACCCTAGAAGCTGAAAATGCCATGCTACGTGAGAAGGTGATTCTCTTTCTCCTTTATCCATGCTTTATTTTCTTATCATTTTCCTAATGTAACCCTAAGGGTATTTTTGGTTAGGTAAAAGAAATAGGAGTTTAATAGAAAGAAAAGGGATTGCAAAGAAATTAAATGTATTTTCTCTCATGCATTTGAGTAAGATGAACACTTTACGCAAGCATTTTCAAAAGTTCAATTTTAAACAAAACAACTTTGTTAGGAATAAGTTTAAAGAACATGATCATTCTTGCATTTCCATGTCAAGTAAGATGCATGAGTAGTATAATGCTCTACTATCAATAAATTTTGTTGCCGATAAAAAAAAAAAACTATATCATTTTTTTGCTCGGCAAAATAATAAGATTTTATTGCACTTGATAATAGGTATGGAAGGTGAAAAGTGGAAATCAGCATCATGATAAAAGAAAAAAATCATTTGATCAGAGTTTTGAATAAAATTTTGCAGTTGGGCATTAGAAGTCAAGAACCAAGTGAAGAAATAGCAATGGTGGCCTGCACAAATAGCAGAGAACATTCAGATGTTGAGACTGGATTGTTCATTGGACCACCTCAGGGGAGAATCAAACCTACTCAGCCTCACAAGTGAATCTCAACCTCTCTCATGTTTGTGTAGATTTATTAAGGGTACTGTAATAACATTTGGATACTATGTACATTGGAATACTATTTGACTTGACACTGTTCGAGGGCCAACGGTGTTTTACGTGATACATTAGATAATGTGGTTAAGTATTCTTGGAAGTGTCACGTCAAATAGTATATTTCCAAATGCAGACACCTGAATATATGCATAGGTGTTGGAGCATTTTTGACGCATCCATTGAAGAAAACGTTAAGAGTAGAATGTTAAACAATTCAATCTGCTGCTGGGGCCTTGTGGTGCTTGCTGTAGGAGCCCCTTGTTGGCTGGTCGGGCAGTTGTGTTTTGTTGCTTCCGGTTTCTATTATGGCCTCTTTTCCGTCGGGTCTTTGTTGCATACAGTTTCCGTTTGTGTTTGTTGTTGGCGTGTTTTTGTTCTTAGGGCTGTAGGGTTGAGTTCGGTTTTGGTTTTTCTTTGTTCTTTCTTTTGTTGGTATCTTGTCAATGTCTTTCTTGGGTCTCGGGTAGGTCTTATTTGCCCGTATTTCCCTTTAATCTTTGTATTTCTTTCAGAGATAAATAAAATTCTTTGGCATAGCAAAAAAAATAAAATTTGTTAAACAATTAGTTAGTGATGAGGGTTTTTTTTTTTTTTTTTTTGCACTGCTAAATTGCTAATTTTGACATCTACTAAAGTACTGTAAGGTTGTTACTGCAAGAAAAAACTGCATATGTTTGGCAATATTTTTGGACAGCCTTCTAGCCTTGTGACCAAATAATTCGATTGATCGCATTATTAACCAGCGGAGGGCCAAATTTGAGCCCGAGTGAAATCCCCTACACATTGGCCCAACGTAGGAGTTGATAGCAATCGGAATGAAGTCGAATCTAGACCAAAGGCTTCTTGAAGCCATTGGTTGCCAGCACTGTACAACTCTTAGAGGTGTTTACCTCTTGCAAGGATTTAATTATCAGTGCCTCGGCGGTTCTCATCGGCCGGTCAGGTATTAATAGTGGTTCTCTGCTTTACAGGGTCACGTTAGAAGTTGGTATTCACGTCTAGATCCGAACCGTATCCATTTGAGAGAACCAAATCAAGCTATACGGAAACGGTTCCCAACTTTATTTGGATAAATAGTTTACGGATTAACAAGCAAAATAAAAAATGGGCGACTTGTTCAAAAGCCCTAGGTAAAGGATTTGTAACTCCATCAATCCACCAAACAAGTTTATAACCTATCCTGTCCTTACATTGACATCTTTTATATATATATATACCTTACCAAAAAAAAAATTGTACCCTATGAAAGTGCCTAAAATCTTAGGGTACCCTATGAAAGTGCCTAAAACCCTAGGGTACCCTATGAAAGTGCATAAACCACTAAAACCCTATAATAGGAAAGTGCACCCTAAGACCTAAAGCCTAGGGTACCCTTTGAAAGTGCTTAAATCCTAAAACTAGAAAAAAATTCATGGACCTTAGACCTTGTAAAACTTTAGCATGGACTTTATGACCCAATAAGTGCCACTTCTGGATCCTAGAACAATTAACCATTAAAAAACATGTATCTATCGACGAGATCTTCTCGTGAAAAAAATAAATACTCCACAATTTGTATTTTGTAACATTTTTCTAGGCCAAACTACCCTATGCCAGATCTTCTCGTCAAAATTTCATTAATAAATATTTTTGCCGATCAAAAAAAAAAAAAAAACCAGTTCCCTGAATTTTCGGAGAAGGTTCAAAGGGTATTTTTTGGGCTTTGTCCGTGTTTTATTTTATCCAACCCTTGGTTGGATTCGCCTCCCCTTTATCCCCAACTTAATGTAGCCTTTATCAAGTCCTTTAATAAATTTTTTGCCGATAAAAAAAAATATATTAAGTCCACGCTTTTCTTAAGGAAAGTCCAAGGAATATCTTTTGTTTGAATTGAACTTGAAGCGGTTACACAGAAGAGGCAGTTCAGGCCGTGTTTTTAGGTGACATGATCTTGGTGGGAACGTGGACTCTAGAAGAAGGGAGTTTAATTTGTGCCTAATTAACCGGTATAAAGGGATACGAACCAAGGGCTTGTAGCCTAGCGGTTATTTTCTGATTCTCCCACAAGCGAGACGAGAGTTCGAGCCTTGGCAGAGGCGTTTGGGGTTTAGGGCTATTCGAATAGCAAAAAAAAAAGAAAAAAAGAATACGTGGCAGCAATCAAGGACTCTCATTCAGAATTATTGGTATACATATCAGGTGTAGTTGAATAAGTGGGAGCAGTTCAAGCAAGAGTTGGATCGTGGCTTGCCTACAGGGCTCGCTTTGCGGATTTCTACTGAACAAGTTGCTACTATAAAAGAGAGAAACAACACTGGCCAAAGGATCCGCCCCTCACAATTTAAATTCTAGTCAATTGTCTTTATCTTTTCACATTCGCGCGTTCAGTGATCCTTGGGGCAAAGATTTATGCAAACCTGGCATGATTTCTGGAATCATAACTTAAACGGGAAGAGGAAAAATATTTGCAGATTCATCGTATGACAATTTTAACCGGACAAAAATACCCCTCCCCTGCCTTTAAAATCTTTCACAAATAGACCACACCCTAAACATCTTTGCGCAATTTATGTATTAGAGAGTGCAATGGTCTTTCATACAAATGCCCAGTTTCCCACTTGATTTTATCAAGTGAGATTGAGGAAGAAAGTTTGATAAAATCTCAGATTTTTAGTATGGTTGATTTTATCAAGTGGGAAACTGGGCCGAAGTGCAATACTATTATACGAAGCATGCACTGCTGAGAATCTGGGTCGAAAAAGTTTGATTTTGACCTCAAACCGGCAACCCCCCCAGTTGTCCTCACGTTTGTGCATTGTGTATAACAAATAAAATTGTATGAACTGTGCAATGTTGAGAATCTCGCTTCAAAAAATTTGATTTAAACCTCATACTGCCAAGGCCAATTGGTCTAACGTGAGTGCAATGCTGTCATTGTACATGCAATAGTTGTCTTTATGAGAGTGCAATAGCATATACAGGGCAATGAAATATTTCCGACCAAACAATATTATTTAGATCACACGCTGTCAAGGCTAGTTGGACTAACATGAGTACAATAGTTTTACTCCCTTCGTCCCAAAATATAGTCCCTTTTGGAAATTTGTGTCACTTTTCAATCTAATATAACTTATAATCTATAATGTTTTGGGTGATTTCAAAAACTTTGTATTTTCGATTTAATTGAGATCTATCAAACAAGATCCATATTGCATATAAAATGTATTCCCGATTGAAAGATATAATTGATTTTCTATCCGGTTAGAATGGAACGAGAGACTATATTTTGGGAATGGAGGGAGTATTACATACTGCAATGTTAGTTCATTCAGAGTGCAATAATTTGCATAGGGAGTGCATGACACAATAGCCCGTTCAACTGAGGCCTGAGGGTATGTATATCCGTCAATCACTTTAGTGGTGCCGTTTAGGTGCGAATATTTTTTCCTAACCATGTGAGCGGTCATAGTTTACTCCATCCTAAGATTAAATATACAAATGCATCAATAAAAAAAAATTTAATAACACTTCAGTTTTATATTTTTGATGGATATGCATGCATATAGTTACATGCATTCCTGATTATATGTGCTCATATGTTTTAATTGTATACATTTTTGGGCCACAAAGCCAAAAATTCAAAATATTTGACATTTTGAAAGGGAAGGACAATAAACTTTTGCAATCGAACATAAAGACAAAAAAAATCTAATTTCGAACATAAAATTCAAAAAAATCACCACCCCACCTCCCGCCACCACCATCCCACCTCTGGCCGACCACTTCCGGCGACCAAAAAAATTAGTGAAATGTCACTAATTTTTAAAAATTTAAATTTTGAACATAACATTCAAAAAAAAATCACTACCCCACCTCTAGCCGACCACTTCTAGCGACCAAAAAAATTAGTAAAATGTCGCTTATTTTTAAAAATTTAAATTTTGAACATAAAATTCCAAAAAAAATCATTACCCCACCTCCGGCCAACCACCACCCCTCCTCAAGATGAACATTTCTGTAAAAAAAAAACAAATTGATTGGATAGCAGAATTTTTTTTACCGAAACATTCTTTTTCTGCAAAATGTTAGAGATTAACGGTTAATTTGGATTATTAGCTGTATTAATATTTCATCCACGAATTAATGAAAACAAAGTCAAACGAAGTTGCAGTGGTTGTTCCTTTTCGTAGATCGGCTTCCTAGGTAAAGGGCCGGCCCTAGGTTGAGCCCAACAAGTCCTCAGGCTTGGGCAACACCCCACCGCAAGGCAATCAGAAAGAAAGAAAAAAAAAACCTGAAATATGTACTAAATATAAAACTTAATGCATAAAGTAAACGTAAGGCACTTTGGCCCAGCGGAAATTGCTTGTTCACTCCACACAAAATGCCCAGGTTCGACTTCACAAGTCCGCTTCCATTTTTTCTTTTTTATCCTCCAAGTTCCTTTTTATCTGCCCAAGTCCCAGTACTGCTTAAATAAATCACAACACCTATTGGATAGGACAGTGTGCCTTCACTATTTCCTTCTTTTCGTTTTATTTTGTGATTTCTACTTTTAAAAGTTGAAGAGTTTATTCGGCAAATTAAATTATGTTGTAATAAATATTTTATGTTTTGATCAAGCTATTTTACTTTTATATTCCTTTTGATTACAACGGATGTTAAAATGTCTATATTGATAAATATTACTCACTAAATCTAGCCTCAGTAGGCTTTTTCGCTTAAATGATTTGTACTTCATTAATTTTTCGAGAACTACTTTCATCAAGTTTCTAGTTCAAGTTTCTTTTAGATGTGTTTCTCAATCGTGTGATTATACGGTTTGATTGGGAAGATAAAAACTTACCTTTGGACTACCATGCCACACAAGAGATTAAGTGGATTAGTTATGATCTCAATTGAAAACAAATACATCGATAAGTTAAATTGAACAATTTGATTCAAGAAATGCACGGAGAATTGTTTTCTTTCAATTGGGTCGTGGTAACCATAAAGCAATACAACCTGGTTACATTTTGGTTTTGATTTTTTGATGGAATTCAAAACACATTAATGAAATGTTGATTTTTGTTTTTGACTGTCTTTTTCTTTTTATGACTTAATTGTATGTGGGCAACCGAGTTTGGGGTCGGGTTTGGGCAACCCAAACATTAGGGCCGACCCTGCGGCTAGGTTACAGCTCATTTTTTATTGGACACCTCGAACAATAAAAATGCAAACAGAACTTGCCATTGGCACGTTGCTAGGTTCCTGAAATCCACAAATAAATCCCGAGAACGGTGATGGTAGTTATCGGCAGTGGTGGGAAGAGAGAAAATACATCTATGTAGACTTATTCAATAAAGGGAAAATGAGTGTGTTTTATCATTTTATAAAATCATAATTACAAATAATATATTTATGTTTGATTGTAAAAGTTCTTTATCCTTTCATTCAAATAGACAAAATATTGTGTATTTATGACTAATTATTCCTAAAAAAATTTAAGATAAATATTCGATAATTTTTTAATAAGATTTTTATAATTTATTTTTTAGCGAAAAATTTAAAAAATCTAGGCTTAGAGCATCCACATCTCTCTCTTCAAACTCCATTCTACACTAAACTAGCGAGGAAAATCCAAAAAAGTGAAGTTTACCAGCCTCGCTCATATAACCCAATCAATAATGTGATCTACAGTTCCTCTTCAAGGGTCAAGAGCCATTGTTCACTCGTGTGATTAGTTTAGTCATTTTTCCCCCTCTTTCTTTGTAACCAGTAGGTGCATTTTGCATTTATGCTTTGGTTTTCCCTTATTTTTCTTTGTGTTGTATATTTCGAAAACACCCCTACGGATATCCAATTAAGCTGATTTTATATATTGATGTTCAAAATATTAAATTAACATACCGTTATAAAAATTAGCTCAATTGAATATCAAATTCCGGTAGGAGTGTTTTCTATAGCCATTACAATTACAACTGTTAGAATAAATTAGGTAAAAATGTTGTCCAACATATCTGTCCCTAAATAAGTGTCTACTGCGAAAAGATATGTAATTTTTATACCACAAAATAAAGTATGTTCGTGCATAATTTTTAAACTTTCCTCCCACTAAATTAAAGATCTAATTGAGATCTTTCATTTGGTGTGGAAAAATTAAAGAAGTTATTTTTAAACTTTCCTCCCACTAAATTAAAGATCTAATTGAGATCTTTCATTTGGTGTGGAAAAATTAAAGAAGTTATGCAAGAAAGTATTTTATTTTTTGGTTCAAAAAATAATTAGATCTTTAATTGAGGGACGGAGGGAGTTTCATTTAAACTTAAAAGTATATGTATAAAGAAAGAGTAGTTTAATAAAATTAAGTTAAAATAGAGAATTTGATACAGTAGACATTTCGAAAGTGACTAGCTAAAGTAATAAAGTGACATTTTAAGGTGTAATCTGGTCCAAATTTTAAAGAGGCCGATGTAGATGCTCTAACAATTTCTGCCGTATGGGAAAGGGTGGGTAGAGTAGATGTTACTGAATCACATGGTATAATGGAAGTCTAGGCTTACGTTTTCCTTTTTTTTGGGTGTGGTGCACAGTGACGTAAGTTTGATTTCTGCGTCATTTTTTTTTATAACCCAATATATTTTAGCTAACTTCTACGCATTTTAATTAATTTTGAAGAACTAATTTCATTTTCCAATAAACGAGGATCAATTGGGTGAGTTTTCCGTTTTTAGAATCAAATGCTAAAATAAATTGTTGCATAAAAGTGCTAAAAGGTAGGTTAAGTTGGTAAAAGCACATTTATTAATTGCTTTTAACAAATGAAAACTCGAGATACAAGTTTGGCTTTTAGTAAAGGGAAAATTTCAAAAACCCCCCAAAATTTGACCTCAATATTAAAAATACTCTCAAACTTATAATTTTTTCAAGCGTACTCCTAAAATTCAATTCCGTTATCAAAAATACCCCCACCGTCTACATCTGTGAACCAACTAACGGGAAATGCTGAGTTGGAACTTAACGGACCTAAAAAAGCGTTAAGTGCTCAAAACGACGTCATTTTGGGCATTTTTTTTTTTTTTAACTCTCTCCTTCCTCCCCCAATTCTCACAGAGGAGAGAGAGAGAGGTGTTACAGGCGGAGCCACCTCTGCCGACCACCACCTCTAGTAGGGAAAATTCACAAGGAATACAATAGGGAAAATTCAATCAAAACCCATCAACCCCCACAGTAAAACCCAATTGGATTCAGTCAAATTCAAAACCCAACAAGCAACCCATCATAATCCAATCCTCAGAATAAATCCTTGTCCCAACCCATCGATCGCGTGAAACGGTTGTTACACTACGCGGTTCTTCTTCCTCCACCCGAAGAGTCGACTCGGGTGGAATCGAATAGAGTCAGGGGTTGCACGACCGAGGTGAAATCAGAGATTGTGCGTGAATTGTGATGACCATGAAAACTCTGTTCTGAATCAATGGAAGTCTAAAAAGATTAAATCTCCAGACTTCTCGAAGCCCATGTACTCCAAAGAGTTGATTTATTGTTTCATCTACTACTTGAACTTTGAAATTGAAGGAATGAATCATGCTATAGGTCGATTGATATGGGTTGCACTCGTGGAAGAGGGAACATTGGAAAATACTACCTATAATACCCCCCCCCCCCCCCCCCCCTCTCTTTCTCTTCCCTCTGAGAATTGGGGGAGGAACGAGAGTTTTCTAAAAAAAAAAGCCCAAAACGACGTCGTTTTGGGTCATTTAACGGTTTTTGGGGTCCGTTAAGCTCCAACTTAGCATTTCCCGTTAGTTGGTTCACAGATGTAGACGGTGG
Source organism: Gaultheria prostrata (assembly GCA_036023075.1). Lineage (NCBI taxonomy): Eukaryota > Viridiplantae > Streptophyta > Magnoliopsida > Ericales > Ericaceae > Gaultheria > Gaultheria prostrata. Next base: position 22,791 of record JAXBDA010005179.1, read on the forward strand.
GGGTATTTTTGATAACGGAATTGAAGTTTAAGAGTACGCTTGAAAAAGTTGTAAGTTTGAGAGTATTTTTGATATTGAGGTCAAAGTTTGGGGGGCATTTTGAAATTTTCCCTTTAGTAAATGAAAACCTAATCTAAAGCTAAAGCCTAAAACGCACATTTATTGCTTTTAACAAATGAAAACTTGATCGATGTACAAGTTGGCTTTTTAAAGCCTAAGCCTAAAACCTTGGAGGCGGGGATGCTGTTGTGCATCCCTTGCTGTGCGAAGAGGAAAAGCCAACAACAGGGGGATTTGGGGTTGCTGCTGTGCAACCCCATACATAGCAGGTGATGTGCACCATTCGGGCCGTCCGTTGCTCGGATGAACGACCCAGATTTCATCTTGCACGCACGATAATGAACAGTTCGGATGCAAAGGTGTCAAGGTGAAATCTAGGCCGTCCATCCGAACAACGGACGGCTCGGATGATGTACAACAAGTGTTGTGCATGGGGTGCACAGCAGCAACCGCCATTTTGTGGGCAACCCAAGTGGTTTGCCAAATACGATCTTGTGGGACCTCCACTTTTGGGTCTCACACAAATGATCCGAACTATTAAATAATTTTAAAATAATTATTTAAGTGGTCTTCAAAAAAATCAGGCCCATTGGAAATTGGTTTTATTTTCATTCATAATTCAGGACTCTATAGTTTGAAAGGATCTTCAAGAAAAGTAATACAATTGTGCACTCGATTTGATCTGAACCATGGGTAGTGTGGGGCTTCTTGAGAAGAACATCCAGTAAAAAAATTATCCTGTTCGGACATCGATAAGTATCAATAAACTAAAAATATGAGTTTTTTTTATACCTATCGATGTCCGATCAAGACAATTTTTTTCCTGGATGCTTTTCTTAACGAGCCCTACAACACCTATGTTCCAAATCAATGGGTTACTTAGCGCACAATTGCATAACTGTTCTTGAAGATCCTTTGAAACTACATGGTCCTGAATTCTGAATGAAAATCAAACTAATTAGATCAATTACGTAAAAATATCCAATGACCCTAATTTTTTTCAAGACCCCTTAAAATAATTACTTTAAAATTATTTAACGGCTCAGATCATTTGTGTGAGATCAAAAAATGAGTCTCATAAGATCGCATGTGGTAAATCACTGGAGTTGCCCACTAAACGGCCCCGTGTTTGGCTTTTCCTTGCTACACAGCAAGTGCCGCTCAAGGGATGCACAGCTGCATCCCCGCCTTGTATTCATCCTTGCACTTTTTCAACTCACTCATTTATTACCTGCCAGTTCTCTCATCTCATTCTATTTACTCTCTACCCTTCTACCTTTCCAAATCACTCATTTGGGGAAAATCAGTTTTCAAAAATAGCAATTTAGTAGATTTGACTTCTATTTTTTTTATTAGAGACATACTCTCTCCGTCCATTTTAAATGGCCCTCTTGGGAAATGTATATTTTTATAAATGTTAAAAAAAATATACTTACATAGAATGTTTTAAATTCTTTTTTCACCAAATTAAAACATTCAATGAGCATTTTTATTTGCATAAAATAAATTTAAAAATTATGTAGAGAAATATAATTTTTTATAATTTTTAGGCGTTTAAATTTATTTGGTTTTCAAATAACTCTCGGGATTATTAATCCTAGTATTATTTTTATCCCTATATGGGGGTACTATATAATCCCAGGGGGAGGTGAGATTGAGTAGGATTAAAAAAGATGAGATTGTTTTCGAAAATATTCGGATGAAATTGGAATTGTTCTAAAAAAATGCTTTAAAAAAAAAAAGAATTCTTTTTGAGAAAATGTTTTTCAAAAACTTTATTTTGAAAAAAAAGTTTTCCAAAAAATAAAATCGTAAAAAAAATTTGGGAAATAATTTTTTAAAAAACTTTATTTTTTGAAAAAATCACTATTTTTTTTTGGAAATAATTATTTATCTTGAAATTGGTTTGAAAAAAGGTTCTTAAAAAAAGATTTAATATGTTTTTGGAAATAATTATTTATCTAAAAAACTTTAATTTCTCTAAAAACAATTGGAGATAATATTATTAGTTTTTTAAAAAATTATTTTTAGAAATAACATTTTTTTCAGAAAATTTATTTCTAAAAAAATTGTATAAAAAAAAATTTGTGATTGTTCTTAAAAAGTTTTTTCAAAGTTTTTTTTCTTTAATTATTTTTGAAAATACGAGTTTTCAAAAGTTTTATTTTTTCAAAATAATTGTTTTCAAAATAATACTTTTTCAAAAACTAGTTTTGTTATACAAAAAATGATTTTCAAAAACTGTTTCAAAAAAACATTTTTTAAAAGTGATTTTTAAAAAGAACACTTTCCTTGTTTTTTTTAAAAACTTTATTTAAACTCTTCTTTTTTTCAATAAAAAACTGCTTTCGATATATAAAAAAAATATCCTTTAAAGAATCCCACGCGAGCCAAACATAAGATTGGGTAGAATTACACATCAAATAGTCCAGGACTACTAATCCCATCTACTTCAATCTGCGAATCAAACGATGCACAAAGTATGAGATAGATAGTACTCCCTCCGTCCCAATTTGTTCTGCCTGTTTCCTTTTTTGGACGTCTCAAAAAATTGTCTATATCTTTTAATCTATAATGTTTTTTATATTCAATATGGATCTTGTTTGATAGATCTCAATTAATTTTGTTAAACAAAGATTTCGAAATCGT
>JAXBDA010005180.1:0-25494 GCA_036023075.1 Gaultheria prostrata
CTTTGTAGTTTAAAAAAGATGACGGTTATTCTCGCGCGGATTTGTTAGGGTTTTAGGCTGTCGTCTCTCTCTCTCTCTCTCTCTCTCTCTCTCTCTCTCGTGTCTCTGTCTCTCTCTCTGTCGCTCTTATTCTCGCACGGATTTATCAGAGCTTCTGTTAGTTCGCTTGCGATCTTCTGTTCGTTCGCTTCTGGTTAGTTGTGCTCTATTTCTCTCTCTGTGCCTTTCTTTTCTTCGTATTGCGAATTTGTGAATTGAATTAATTGCTGATGAATACATTGATTTCAAAAGAATATGATATGTTTTGAAATATGTTTCATTGATAGATTCATGAATAGATTGACGTACAGGTCTCTATGATTTTGTTTACGCTTAGCTTTTGTGATTCGAATTACTTATCCATGTCATTTAGCTGGAATTGATGTGAATTGAATTGGTGATGGAGTTGATTTCAAAAACCCAAGGGAAAGACCAAATTTAATTCAATGTTTTTCCTCGGAGAAAAAAAAAATAAAAGGAAGAAATTCGATCCATTATGCAATAAGAAAATCTCGGCATCCATAGATTTGTACAATCTAGAGACTCACTGCGAGAGTTGTATATCGAAATTGATCGTATATTTAGCTGTTAGAACATGCACACACAATAAAATGTCATGAAAAAATAGAGAAAAACATGTCAAAAGGGAAGGAAGTAGTTATTTTGAGGGGGTGTTCCGCTAATGGTTTTTTAGCTTTTTTTTTAATCTTCGGCTTTAGAAATAAGCCAAGTTGTAGCTTTTGGGCTTTTTGACAATGGTATTTTCTTTTGAGTTAATGGAATGTGTTGGCTTTTTTAAATTAACGGAAGGGAATAGCTTTTGATTTTAAGCTGAAGCCGATTTTTTTTTAGTGGAATAGGGGTCTAAGACATCGACACATATCGACTATCGTACCTCTTATCTACTTCTCTAACTGACAAGCTATTTGTCTATTCCCATATATTCTACCGTTCTACTTGATCTTTAATGATTTCATTAATGTTATCTTTTTTATTCATGGATTGATGTACGGTAATTGTTGACTTTGCGAAACTACTACTCCTATATATTCTATTAATAACACATGGATTTCAGTACGAGGCTAATATTTGGAGAAAAAAGCACAATGGCGAATACTTTTTGTTATTGAGGCTTGACTATAATCGGATAGAGTTTCCAATCATACATACATAACATTCTTGAATCATTTCCTTAGTTTTCCGAAGGTTAGGAGTGTCTAGACGAGCTCACGTGCACTCTGATTATTTTTCTGGGTAAGCCATTCTCAATGAAATCGAAGAATTCACAAGAGATTTCTCTTATGCCGTTATGCGGCCTGGCGAAGAGGTTGCCAATTAGTATTCAAGGTTTCCATTTCTTGTTGAACATTGTCTGCCCTCCCAATGATGCACATATACCATAACATACTCCTAAAGCCACTCATACGTAGTGAGATCTTAGCTTAGGCCCTGACATAGGTGCGGTGGAGTCTCTTATAGATAGTGGTAAGTGGTGTAGTGTGACAGGGCAATACCTCCCTAGTAGAGATAACAGGTACCATACCTGCACTTCCATTTTCCGTACCAAAAATCGAACGAAATATTGTATAAGAGTAAATTTTTGAAATTGCCCTCGTATTTTACCTCGAGTCTCGGTTTCGTTTTTGTAGTTTCAATTGTTTATGATTAGCCTTTATAGTTTCCAATTTGTATGAATTTGGCAAATCGATGTGGCCGTTAAAAAAAGAGACAGAACTGAGTACTTTTTTGAAATCGTCGATCCATGTAGTTTATCTCGAGTCTCGATTTAAAAAAAAAAAAGGATTACTTTTTTGGTCTTTATTCAAAAAAAATTGCATTTGTTACTTTTGCATTAATATTTTTTTAGATTATTGATTCGTCTCGATAAGATAAAAAAAATAAAAAGTAACACGAACCGAATAAATTTTTTTGAATGAAGACAAATTTTTTATACTAAAAGTCTGTCTTTGGATTATTTTTGTCCTTTAAAAATATAGACTTTTTGCATCAAAATTTTCTTTATTCAAAATTTTAAATTGAGTTCATATATATTTTTTACTTTTTTGATTCCTCTTATTGAGATAACCAATATTCCCAAACACAAATTAATGCAAAAGTAACAAAAATGCAATTTTTTAATAAAGACAAAAAGTACTGCAAATTTTTTTATTTTTTTTGAAACTACAGGGATGGTAATGGATTTGGTCAAATAGATAACGGCCATTAATAAAAGAGACAGAAATAATAGTAATTTTTTGAAATCGTCACTGTAATTGGAAATTACAAGGGCTAATCGTAAACTATTGAAAGTTGAAACTAAACTCCAAGGGATTGGCAAAGTGGTCTTGCCTTGGGACTTAGAGGTTTGCACCCACCTAAGGTCTCGAGTTCGATTTATCCAAGGGATTGACAAAGTGGTATTGCCTTGAGACTTGAGGTTTGCTCCCACCTAAAGTCTCAGGTTCGATTTACCCAAGAGATTGCTCCCACTTAAGGTCTGATCAGGTTCGATTTCCCTTACCAGCAAATTTTTGGGGCTACTGGGGGTTATACCAGGTCATTCCTGGAATTAATCGAGGTGTGCGCAAACTGGCCCGAACATCCGGTTATAAAAAAAAAAAAGTTGAAACTACAAGGGTGAAATCGAGACTTAAGGTAAACTACATGGATGATTTTAAAAATTTACTCCAACCATAATAACTACCGTACAATTTTACTCTTTCATTTTGAGACTCTTGTTTTTTAATCGGGTGTCCACATTAGTTTATATGCAATTCTATTAATTCCAAATTTCTGAAGATAACGCTCGAGTAGAGCTCAAGGGCTTTAAGAGCTTTTTGCTGATATCATACTCTCTCTTGTATCCCCACTTGCCCAATTTCTTTTGTTTAATTTGAGACAATTCGCTCTTAAAACTTATTCCCCTTGTTGACTCCTTTGATTATATGTATCACTAGGGCTGCAAATGAGTCGAGCTGTTCGCGAGCAGCTCGCGGCTCGGATCGTTTAAGTCTCGGCTCGGCTCGGTTCGTTTACTAATCGAGCCGAGCTCGAGCTTGAGTTTTGGGCTCGTTTACTAAACGAGCCGAGCTCAGCTCGCGAAAGCTCGGCTCGGCTCGTTTAAATAGGCTCATTAAGTAAATTAGTCTGGCTCAGCTCGATAAGGGCTCGGCTCGTTTACTACCGAGTCGAGCTCGAGCTCAAGTTTTGGGCTCGTTAAGCAAACAAGCCGAGCTCGAACACCTCAAAGCTCGGCTCGTTTGCAGCCCTTAATGTATGTATAACTAACTACAGTATATAATAGTGGAACTTCAAGTATTAGGGAATTGGCTATTTGGCTTAGCCATTCAATACTTGACACCAGGGATGGAGCCATGATTTTACTTTTGTGGTGGCAAAAATATGTACTTAAAAAATAAAAAGACAAACTGCATTATGAACATGAAAGATTAAAAAAAAATCTAGAGGTGGCGAATCTGTATAATTCGGGGGATAAAAATTTATTTTCTATATAATAATTGCATTTTTTGAAAACCTTGTGGTGACGGCCGCCACCACTTGTCCCCCTCTGGCTCCATCCTTGATTGACAGACAACTGGCATCTTACAATGTTACAGTTTTAAATTTTTTGGGAACTAGATTGTTGGAATTCAAGGTAATTGTTCACAACAAATGGAAGACGATTTACCCAAACAAAAAAATAAACAAAAACAAATGGAATTTGATAAAATTCTGCCAATACCAATTATGAAAAATACTACAAAAAGAGTATCATACCATCAACCTATTCAATTATATATGATACTGCTGAAAGAGTATCGTTTTTTTATTTTTTATCAACCAATTCATTAATTACTATGATATCATCATCCATAATTATATCTGCACACGATCTAGGGCATCTCCATCCATTTTATAAAGAGAAAAAGTATTTCCATAATCACATTATTTTTGCACCAAATTCTTGGTTGACGGGTGCTGGATTGTTCAAAACGATATTGCGCGGATGAATTTATATGATTTTAAAGTTTTTCGGAAAAAAACTACTACAACTCTATTAAAGATTTGAAACGCTAGTTAGATATGGTCGCTCAAGCCAATCCGCATCTTGATCGGTCATTATATCTGTACTATAGTGAAATTGTGCAACCAAATAGGAAACAAATGCAGCCAAAATAAAGGTGTGCATAGTTTTTGGTTGCGACATTTTGAGGTTTTTCTTTTCTTTTCGTTATTTGTATCCGATCCAACATTTGACAATTTGAGATTTTGCATCACGACAAATCCTACTATAAGGTTGCGGTCAAACAAACCAACGTGTTGGGCAGGTTGCGTGAATTGGAACAATGAAAATTTAAAACAAGTAAATATGCTGGCTACTCATTTTTTTTTACATGAGGGAACATCAAAAGAAGAATGATTTAAAAAAAATAAAAAAATTTGTTCGCAGTTTTGAGTGGAAAATCTAAAACTTCAAAAGATAAATAAACAGTTTACGGGAAATAAAGGCAAAAGTGCAAAACAAAGCTACAAAGGAAGAATCCGATCTGAGCTCTACTCAAAAGGTGATGCCCGACTGAAGTGACCCTTCTATCTGCATTACAACATTTAACCAATCGGTGTAAAATGTAAATATATGCAATACTAAAACTACGATGTAAGGATCATTTAATACTAGTAAATTGAAATGTCAAGATCTTTATTTGTAAAGGGAAGGAGTTATAAAACAAAACGATGAAACTTGATCAAAACTAAACCAACTGAAACAGACCACTCAAACGATTTGAATGAAATGGGGGATTTTAGATTGGCCACTTACAAATGTCGGATTGAGCTGATTTCTAACGGAGCCCCTCGGAAAATTATTTTAGGATCAATAAAAAATTCGAATCTCCTGTGTGGAACCCACAAGTGGGTCCCCAAACACCTCTGTACATTTTATGTACCTATGGGTCTTTACCCATAGGTTTATCCTACAACAAAGGGTACAAATCTAAGCCAAACCTTTTGAAATTACCACCCAAAAAGGTTGGGGAAAGGTATACTTTCAGTTTAGGCTGTTTGGGTATGGATATGCGGATTGGGTAGAAAACAAGGCAAGTGAAAAATTTGCAAAGAATGGCTAAAAGCCTAACCTAAACGTATCATGTCAGTCTCATAAAATGAAGTTAATTATATATTTCAGAAACCTTGACAAGTCACATTGCTATATTTATTTTCCATAAAAAGGTTCAAAAATTTTGATACTATATTTTTTTTACATTTTTTATCCCCAAAAAAAGAGAGAGGTAGACTATTAAAAAATTTATTAGAAAATACAAGAACATGCAATAATACGTGTAAAAGTTAGGTGGGTTAAGGGGAGTCGAACTCCCACATGAAAGGCTAGCTCTTTACTATCTCAGAATTCAAAATCAAGTTGAGTCTCCAATGTGAAGACAATTCTCCTGACATATATCACAAAATTATCATTTAGCGGAAATTACGCCCACTTTTAACTACAGCGGAAAATAGTACTTTTAGTAGAAACTTATCAACAACCTAAAAAGATTTGCACCAAACACCCATTAATTGAGCTAGAACCCAAGTTCTAGACTATAACTTTGATTTGCTTTCTTTTTTTAGTTTTGATGTTGAAACCTTTTTAAAAAACATAGTAAATGGATACATACGTTGGCACTTTAAAGAGAGTATATAAACGGTAAAAAATTGAAACATAGGATTTAGTATTAAAAAAAAGTCTCGTTGGTCTCTCCGACAATGTGAAAGTTCATAAATTAGAAAAACAAATATTAACGACCTAGGTAGGTAAAATTGGGATAAGACGACGACTGATGAGTTAGTTATAGCTGCATATCTCTGATCTCACGTCTAAGGTAATTTCCTTGAATCTTTTTCCCTAAACTAAACGTCTTCACAAGGCGGTTTTTAGAAATTTTCAGTGCAATACATTCCATTTGCAACGCTAATTAGATTCACTTAACCTCCTCATTAATGATACCTAATCCTTAGATTAGAAACAAGGGCAAAACGGGTAATTTCCAAGGGCGGTGGGCCAATATTTGCGGACCAAGGAACTACCCAAACGACACCGTCGCTTGGATGCTAAATATCTCCCCCCCCTAACGCTGTCGTTTGCTCCATTCTTGCCTTTGTCGTCAATAAGACTAAATCCCCAAACTACCCCTATTGGATCCGGAAACTAGCGTCACTCAAAGAGGACACGCGGTAAATTAGGCCCCAAACAGGGGCACAATTGTAAGATGAGGATTATATATAGTCTGGGCAAAGGGTTTCGTTTTCTATCGTCACAGAGAAAAGGGGGCGAGCGAAAAAAGCAGAGGAGTTTCCGTTATCCTTTCTCTCTCTTCCAGTTTATCTCTCTCGCTCTACATCTATCGCTTTCTCTCTCTAGAGTCGATCGAAGCTGAGATTTTTCGGCAGCTATGGTTACTGATTCGACCACCAACGCATCGATTCCCATGGCCGCTTCAATCTCCAAGGATTTCGCCAAGAAGAAGAGGGTAAATCACTCAATCAATCTCTCTCTCTCTCTTCTAATCGCATGCTAATTCGCTGGGATTTGTATCATCGGATTGGTAAAGAAGTTTATTTTCATTGATTTTGATGTCTTTTGTTTATTTTTTGGTGGTTTTCAGGCGAATAGGTCTGCTAAGTTGAAGCAGTGCAAGCTTGATGCTCGTCGTGAGCAGTGGCTTTCTCAAGGTATGTTAAAGATCTCTCCTTTTCTATCTATATTACAATCTCAATAGTCGAATGCACTGGGAAGTAACAAACATATATGCATGTATACAATATACATATTTATAAATATTTGAGTTTCACAGAGAGATGGACGCAATTATCGCGATTTAGGAAGTTGGATTTTGGATCTATCTGCTAAAAAAAAATCGATCTTGAGGCCTGGATCAAGTTTCAACAATATAAAAATTTTGAGACCGGTCTGTCAGGAACTATTAATTGTCAAATAATTTATATGAAAAGTATTTATATCGTGAGATATGTTTGTCCATGGATCAGTTTGGGACCCACACACAACACTCTAAAACTGAATCAAACTGGCGCATAAAACCTAAATCTGGAGGTGTATTTTGATAATTGTGTATTTGATTTGGGATGTATGTATGTGTGTATTGAGCAGTGAAGAACAAGGGGGGATTTGGTGATTCATCGGGTCAGATGCGCAGTGGGAGTGAGTCATCGATGGAGAATTTGGAGGTAAAGCCTAGAGGGGAAAAGGAGGGAGTATTGATTTACCACCATTACAGTGATTCTGATTCGGCTTCCAACAGTTCCACAAGTCACACCAGTAGTGTTTTGGGCAGTAGTAACTTGTCCGGAACGATTTTTACTGGTAGTGGCGGTAGCAGCAGCAGTAGTGGAGGGAGTTGTTCCGGAAGTGTTACTGGTGAGGATGAAGATGACGATGGGTGCTTGGATGATTGGGAGGCTGTTGCCGATGCTTTAGCGGTGACTGACGAGAAGCAGGAGCAGCAAAACAGTAGTTGTGATCATCAAAGTGTGGTTCCATCAGAGAATCCGCCAGAATTAAAGCCCGATGAGCGAGTGAAAGGGAATGTGCAGAGGGGTCCACCCAATTGCAGGGCTTGGAAGCCTGATGACGCTTTTCGGCCTCAAACTCTGCCCAATCTGTCGAAGCAGCTCAGTTTCCCTATGAAGTCAGGCAGGCAACACGGCTGTGCGTGGGGACGTAGGAATGTTGTATCAGCACCGTCTACTTGTCCCATTTGCTGTGAAGATTTGGACTATACGGACTCTAGGTTTCTCCCTTGCTCTTGCGGTTTCAGGCTCTGCCTTTTCTGCCACAAGAGGATACTCGAGGACGATGGACGCTGTCCTGGATGCAGGAAGCAATATAACTATGAACCCATCAAAGGCGAGGCAACGATGGATGGAGGCAGTCTAACATTCAAGTTGGGTCGCTCTTGTAGCATGATCGCGAGGTCTTAGGAAGTTTCTCTGTTTTGGCCTCTCTAGTATGTTGGGTCTCTCTATTTTCACATGTCTTGCGTGTTTTCTTATCATTGGACTCTGATTTCATAGTCTTAGATGTGGGCAATGGGCATAGGGATGTGGTTTTGAAGCACCCGGATTTAGGCTGGTTCTTTGTTCGAGTTAGGGCAACAAATGTCTATTAATGTGCTGATGTAGAAGACCTTTTTGGTATGTGAATAGATAAGGTGGTATATAAATTTAATACATAAGATTCCAATATAATACTTTTTTGTTCTCTCTTTTAATATGTGATTCTTTTCTATCATCGAGTTTTTCCACTATAGGGTTAAAATATGATATCGTTCACACGTGATTGTGTCTCAATTCCTTTTTCTGGCATCCCTTCCTATTGACGGGGATATGAACTCTGGATTTGGATGATTTACCTGTATTGCAAATTATTGGCATTTTGGGACCAGTATGTTGTCACTCATTGCTGTTAGTCTTATTTCACTAGCAAGGTGTTTGATGTGCATATTTGAGCATTCTTTAGAGACATGCTTGGATCTTATTAGTGACTGCCCTTAGGCTAAAAGGTTCTGTTATGCCTCTCTTTGGAGAATAGGCTTGTAGGAGGCTAAGGCTGGTCTCCTGTTAGGCATGTGACTAGTTCTACTTCTATATAACACTCCAATTTTCTTAGTTGTATTGTTGTTGCTGTTTGATATTTTGTGGACTAGTTGGGCCTTGAGAGCAATATTCTAATGTAGATGCTAATTTGATGTATATTCTTTCTGTGCACCTATTTTGCTAAAACTTTGATGTGTGTTCTTTTAGCCTCTATATACTACAGAATTGCTTTAGTAAATAAGCAGCCACATGTACAGTCATTATGTTAACATGCAACCAAGCTGCCTAAAATATGCCATTTTGTTACGTCAATATGCGGCTAGTCGAGTGTCGAACTATTATGGCGCATCGTGGTTGCCTCACGTACAGTCACTTACTTAGCGTAGCCACTCCAAGAATTTGCCTCATAGTCTCATTGAAGTTTTGCAAAGTGCATCGTAGTGCCCTTCCCTATCCCTGGACTTCAATATCATGTCATCAACATATATCTCTACCTCTTTGTGCATTATCCCTTGTAGCAGTGAGGTGGTCATTCTTTAATGCATGGCTCTGGCATTTTTGAACCCCAAAGGCATGATCTCAGTATTGAGTTTTGCCATTATGTCACATGTTGTTTTCCATGTTTGTTGCAGACCTCATTTTCCCATAACCTAGCCTTTTAATAAAACCTTGTGACTTCTTTATATGGAAATGGAACCTATCTAAGAAGTATGAACATGGACGCAGGGCACTCTACATAATCATGCCATAGGTTGCCCGTTTCATGACTTGTTGTGCATCCTAACTCCTAAGGTAGCATCCCAAGCTACTACCTTGAAGTGAGTACTTTCAAATGCCTATGAAGTGTTGCATAGCTTGAAGGCTCAGGATAATAGTGTTATTGAGAAGCTTCATCAAACCTAGAAAACCTTAGTTTTGTCTACTTTATCAATGAAGGTATGATCTTGGTTGACGGGGTTTGGTGAGTATTTCAGACCCAGTGTTTAGTCAACCACGGTGTGAATTTGTCAGGAGTCCCTTGAAGGCCAACTTGGGAAAATTTAAAAGACCTGCCACTTGAGGCTCGACTATTCACCCCCTGTGGTTTCCACTTGGAGTGCCCAACTGACAATGCCATTTGTTGGTTAGAAAGAGTAGACTTATATAACCAATTGAATTAGCTAAGAGTAGACTTATATAACCAATTGAATTACCTAGCTGAACACACAGGTTTTACAGGAAATGCATTTTAATTCAGGTTTACACACATTGAGAACAGCTCAACATAACAAATAAGTGAATTAAAGGACGAAATTGATTAAACTTGGAAATTTTGGATTGTCCCATTCGGGAAACTTTTGTGCTTAATTGCTAATTGCAGTGATGGTTCGACGCATTGGTACTCAAATTTGATCATTTTCAAAAATAGATGAAAGCTTTAGTGGCATGGCCTCCTCAAAAGAACTAATATCCATGAGATGACCGGCAGTCTGGTATCCCTCTCCCAAGGTATCTGTTTTCCTTAAATTTAAATGGGTATGTACCAATTGGTACTGTAAGGTATTCAAAACCTTTGAAGTATTGGGTACTTTTCAGATACGCGAGGTCACATATCTGCAAAGTGAGACTGTAACATTATTGTTTGACATGATGCAAGTATAGTAAGTTGTTTGGATAGCTAAATTATACCATTCTACAATAATTTTGTTATTTCTTTTAGAAGAAGAGCATCGGGATTAGAGAAATATCCAACTTTTTCAGAATTTGCCCTAGCGATTTAAAATTTTGTCGAAATGATGAAACCTCATTTTTTCGTAAATGTGTTCCATCTGTCATGTCATCTGTATATCTATACTAGCTCTAAAATTAATGCCTAATACCTAAATCTGTATCTCTCCTCCTCAAAGTTATTGTAATACAACTCTAAAATTGAACACGGTCAAGAATTTACAAACGTATCCTGGTCACCTATGTTCTACGTTTTCTATATTTTCCCTTTGAGGGTATGTCCCTATCGTGTCCTCTCTGTGTCCAGTACGCATATCTGTGCTTGATAGGTTCTGTTTCTTCACTTCTAGGATGGGCCAGATCCTCCTCCTTCCTTAGCATGCCTTGTGGGGAGTTTCTGTCGTTCCTTCTGCAGTTTGCAGCCTTATGTGCTCACTGAAATATGAAGAAATATGATATTCATGGAAGGAAAATCAGGGTTGACTTGCAAGGGTTTCCTTGTTTTTCTTGCTGATAATTCTTGCATCAACTGAATTTGTGATCATTTATTGAGCAGAAATGCCTCTTGTTGCTGTCAAGTACGTTTGAGATTCTCTGTTTTTGAGTGTGTCAAATTTTTTGTAATTGTTTTTCGTTTTTTCTGTTTTTGAGTTAGTGCCAAACTGTTGCTGCAATTCTTTTTGTAACTTTATTTTGTTTGTGCTTTACCTCCCTTGCGCATATTATGGATGTGCAGTAAGCTGATCATTGGAAAGCACGGGTTTTGGGGATGATATCATCACCCTGATTTTTTTTAGTTGTGGTTTCAATTTTCTTATGTTGATCAAGCTTCCATGAACGAGAAATTTTTGCTGCAAACAGAAAACGAGTTTTTGTTATGATTTCTTTGGCTTTATCTTGTTACTTGGTTTTTGTTCTGCTTGGTTTAGTTTCTCTTATTGTTCTGTTCTGAGGACGCACTAGTTTTGGACAATGTCATTCCCCTGATGTTATTCTTGTAGCTTGGTTTCTAGTTTCTTGTGTTCAGGAGCTGATTCTGTTTTTCCGTCTGATGCAAGCTGCGGTTTCAGTGTTTTGTGGATACTGTTTACCATGAGTGGGTTGGATACATAAGCCAATCTGTCTTGTGCATATTCTCCAGTCATTTAACTCTTGGTCAAGTAGTGATGTGCAGCTTCTTTATGATACGTCTATGAGTTCTTTTTTGTGTTGGTATCTCATATACGAGAACACTATTTCCTACGAGTGGGTTGGGTTACTTGGGTTGGTTACATAACCATATCTTTCTCAGGGTACTTCTGTTCTTTACAAGGGTAAAAGTACTATCAGTGTCATATATTTGCCTCTCTTTCTACTTTTTTTTTTCCTTCCGTGCTGATTTGTGGCATTGTCTTAGGAATTCTCTTTCTGAATATATGAACTTGTAACATGGGGCTTCCTTTCAAGGCTCCCCCCCCCCCCCCCTCTTTGGGAGCAGAGAGACTATACCTAGAAATTGTTGTCTGGTTAATTTGTTAACCTTTGCAGTGCTTATTAGGGTATGAGCATGTTGAATGTTAAGTATTAACTTGAGAGTTGCTTTTCATTAGAAACACATGATATTCGATTCTAATCTTTAGTTGAAGAAAAAGAAGGTAGAAGGCAGCTATCCTGGACGCTGAAAAAGGCTAGGGGTAGATTTTACCAGTTTCGACATAAAAGGAGAATAACATCTGGAGCTTAGCTGAAGTGGCAAAGGTTATATCGGTTGCTCGTAAGCCTCGCAAGGGAATGTTCTTTTCTTTTTTCTTTTTCGTTGTTGGCATGATTCTTTTCTAATTTCACTTTTTGTATGCAAGGTTCATTTCCATGCTGGCAATAGTGCCTTTTCCACTTGAACATTTCTGCCATAACTCTGTTAAACCTGATTTAGAATACATCTCTCATATGCAGGATTCTCTGTTATCTCTTCAACTTATTAGTTGTCACT
This sequence comes from Gaultheria prostrata, assembly GCA_036023075.1. NCBI lineage: Eukaryota > Viridiplantae > Streptophyta > Magnoliopsida > Ericales > Ericaceae > Gaultheria > Gaultheria prostrata. The sequence continues at coordinate 12,323 of JAXBDA010005180.1, forward strand.
TGGCTTTGTTCACTTCACATTTTCAAAAAAAAAATTCCAAGAAGATTCTTCCTCATCTCTCCTCCCTCTAATCATTACTCACATTTATCTCTCTACTCATTACCTCTCTCCAATCATTATTCTCATTTCTCTCTCTATCACTCTCCAATCATTGCCACTCTCTCTTGTTATTACTCTCTTTCCATAAACCCATCCAAACACTATCTCAAAAATATTTCTCAAAATATTCTTCCTTCTCAAACTCTCAACCAAACACAGCCAGGTTTTTTCCATTTGGGCTAAAAACAAGATTCTGAGCTGGATCATTGCTCAACTTTTCGGCATTGTCTTATGCTTTAGTTTTACCCGAGTCTAATTCTTGTTAGAAACTACCTTTTGTTAGTTTCTTGGTTTTTTCCTTGTGCATCTCTCCAGCAGCACATAGGCCCATCTTGGCTCGTGCTCTAGGATGCACTTGAAGGTAGGTCAAAGTTTCCGGAACAGATTTATCTTGTCACCAGGTAATCCTCTCATTTCAAACGCGCATGCGCTTGCATACACACTCGTCAAATGTTTACTCATCAATTGTGAGCATTATTGTTACTTTTGCTATACATTTACTCTCATTACCATTTAGTGGATTTATTGTACCTGTTGGTTGCTGGAGGTTACCTAGTGTCCGAGAATTCAACAAACTATTTGATTACCTCTAGTACAGATACTTCCATTATGCCTTGTAGTTGACCTTGGATTTTTTATTTTTTATTTTTTCCATCTAGAATGATTTAATTTTGATAGTGCTGTAATTTTGTAAAACTTGAATGTCACTAGTAACTTCTTGCAACAAGAGGATCTACTTAAAGCTAGTTTCTGGCAGGTTCACAACCAAGCATCTATGGAAAGCAGTAAATATATTGGGGATGGAATACATGATGTTGTCCGCCAGCATGAAGGGGTTACAATAGTTAATTGGCTTCAGTAAACAAGCTATACCTGTTAGCAAAGTTTTATCTTTTAACCAACATTTCAATTCACTCTTTTGATTATTATCAGATACACAACACATAGTGTTTGATCGTAGCCTTTGATAGCCGAAAAAAATAGTTTACGGTAGTAATAGAAATAGTAGAAATATATGAATGTTTCCTGTATTTGCATTTGTATGCACTTAGTTCAACTGGAATGCATCTTCAATTGCTGCACTTAGATTTAGGTAATTTAGTTATATCATGACTCAAGACTTGTTCCGGAGATTCAATATGTTTCCATAATGCCCACTTTATAGTTTATACTATCTTCAGAAACTATCCGCTGACTCCCTAGAAAGCTTTCTCCCAGACTTCTGACTTGAACTATGAATGGAAGTTTTGGAATTGTTCTGCTGCTTTTGTTGGCGGCGATGGTGGTGAAGATGATTTTACCACCCTCCCATCCTCTTTTGAACCTTTGTTGTGATGTCAATACTACTCGATCAACAATCTCAAGAAAATTATTTGCCATGATAAACAACTGAAGTGAGCGCCTCTTTTGTCCTTGGAAGCTCCCACCATGTAATATGTTGTGATTTTTCCTCGAGCTCCAGTACTATTGTTTGTTACTCTCTCACGAACCTAAGCTCCTTTTCGCATTCCGCTAAAAACACCTCTGTACCCAAAAAAATTCACCTCTTTCTAATTCACCCTTGCCACAGCCATAAAATGAACTTTGATCTCTCTCTCTCCCAACAGTTTCCCCTTGGATCGAACTATTTGTTTCGTTGCATTTCACAGACGATAGTCGTATACGAGATTACGGTTAAAGCCTTGTGCGTTTGCCTGCTGAAGTTCCGGCTTTCATTTTTGTTTCCAGCCTAGAGAATGGCTTCAAGACGTTTGAAGGAAATCCCACTAGTTCATTATTCCTTGCGACACATATCTAGGGTAGACTCCTTGAGAAAGAAAATATCAGTGTCATAATTTGACCTGAAAAGTTTTGCTCGAAAGAGTTACACTCTTAAGGGAACAGATTTCAGGATTACTGAAGGAGAAGGATTCAGCAGCGGCATGTTTTGTTGGTTGGGTTGGTGAAAAGTTTTGTGAGTTTTTTCGAGTATATCTGTGTGAAGGCCACTGAACCAAAAGAAAATTGTCTAGATGTTACATAGAATTTTAGGGTTCCATTTACGCGAAGGATACATCATTGATCTCGTTCCAGACCCACTGCATCGGGCATAACCTTATCCCAGTGCAGTGGCTTTAGTTTTATCTGGATATCATCAACCCTTTCTGTGCTCTCTCTAACTGCACTCTCACCCCTGCTATTGGTGTCTGTCATCCCCCTTGGTGCAGGATGTCCTGTCAGTGACGAAGCCGATCCACCTGCCTTTAGTGGTTGATCGGATTTTCATCCTGCAGAAGTTGGCGGTGGACGAGGTGATGCGGTAGGAGGAGGTGGTGGTGGTGATGGACTTTGCTTCCTTGCCTCATTGGAGACGGTGGGTGGAGGCTGAGCTGGTTGTGGTGGAGGTGGGCATGTTGGCTTTGGCTTTGTGACTATGGTTGAAGGGATTGGTGGAACTGGTTTTGCCACTCTGGGCCGATCACCCCCGTTACTTGGCTCATGAAGCAATGAAATTTCTTGAATTGTTCTAGAGTGCTTGGGTTTCTCTCCTCCCATCATTGAATTGTTTCAGAGTGCTTGGGTTTCTTTCTTCTTCTTCCTTTCGATCTATCCGAATTCTTGACAAACAAGTCGTTACTTGTTGCAGTTGTCTCAGATAAAGGACAACCACCCATTCTAATCAATAACAAGTCCTTTCAGAGTTCAAGGTGGTTGCCTGAAAACATGATCACTCACTTTCCTCTTGACGAAACTTGAATCAAATTTGTTCTTCCTCCACTTCTGAGCCATAGCTTATTTGTAGAAGACCGAAACTACATTACCTGGGACGTAGATTTTATTGGAACGGGAATGGGGACATGGGATGCCGCATGCCTAAATTGCTGTGTGCATAGTTGTCAAGGCGAGAGGTGCACCAAAGATAATTTGCTGCTTGTTTGTGTTTGGGTTTTGGACCTTTTGGTTGGTGAAAAATTCAAAGACGATCGCTTGATGGTGGTTTTGTTTTTGCTCTTGGCTTTTCTTTCCTTTTGAAATGACATTAATGCCGCTGCTTTAAGTGGTAAGATTAAGATAGCAGAGGGCATTTTAGTGACTCAACCATTGGAAAAGTACATTTATGACATTGTTTTAGCCAGCGCTGGCTCCAGGGTTACTGTGTCCTATCTGAATTCCATTGTAACTGAAGACATGCATGTTCTAAGTTAGTGCAGTGATGTATACGTTTAGTACTATCAAATAACTGTTGATATCAATGTATCATGTGTTCAACATGAAACATAGTATTGTATCAGTTCGAGTTACATGAAATCGTCTCTCCACAAAAGAATTACCCTCTTTTCCTCATTCCAAGAAACTATATAAATGTTTCACGTCTAGAGTGTTGCACAAGACGGATCACCACGCGTGATGTAAAAGTAGGTTATTCCGCACGAGCTGCATTGTGGCCATACCAGTTAGAACTTCCGAATTATGGTTTTATTAGTTATATTTCAGCATATTTACACCTGTAACTATGTGACTGCGTTCAGTTGTCGGGATTTAGTATGAGAGAAGGTGAAGTGAAGGTGGAGTAAAGGAAAAGAAAATTTATTCTCCTGCTTGTGTTTTGTTGACTAAGGGTTCCCTAGAAAACTAGAATTCCTTCTTTTTTGAAGGATTTATTTCTGAGGGAAGTGTTTCCGTTTAGCTACAAGGCCTACGTGATCTCCAAGGTGCTCTCCAGGGAGGTGATCTCCAGCACTCCCGAATCCCATATTAAATGTGACATTTTCTTTGCACTTGGTCTGTCCACTTTGTATTTATTTTAGGAACTGGCCTCTCTTTGTAGGTTTGAACTTTGAAGGGATTGAATTAAGTGAACTAGCAAAACCCAAGCCATCCCACATGGGTTGTCTGGTGATAAGTAAGTGGTTTGGTACTTTCGTGATTAGCAAGTGGTTTTTGTTAGTAGCATGAAAGGGGTGCGGGTGCGGGTGCGGGAGAAACGTGGGAGTGGGGAAATATAGAAGCTCCCAAGTTGAGAGCGTGAAAGGAGCGTTTTTAATACTATTACTACTTATTAACGAGTTAGTATGAAATTGGGTGTTTTTTGTTCAATTATTTTTGGTTTGGAGTGTTTCCAAGTTCTAACACTTAATAGCCATATTCAGATATACTGTTTTCAATCAAACTAGTAATGCCTCAACTATTTATCATCTCGGTTACACTTCTGGTATCTTTGTGATAATCAATCTCAATTGTTGTCGGTAATAAAATAAATCGATTATTTGTATCAATAGTAATTAGAAAGTATATCCTACATTAGTTTTAATATTTAATTACATATTCACTTTTTGTTTAAATTGTGTAACAAACTTATATTTTATTGTTTCAATTTAGTTGATGTTGTGAGTCACAATAAATTGAGAATCTTGGCATCACCATGTAAAATAAAATATTGCTATATATATAACGAAATGAGCACGTATACATATATTTTTCAAAAAAACATGAACTAAAATTGAGAAAAGTTTGGAAAAGACAAAAAAAAATTCACACTTTTGATCATAATTTTTTAAATTCTAAATTATCTCTTCACGTTTATTTGTTTAAATATGAAATTAAGAAAATAAAAAGAATTTTGTTATTATAATATTCGAAAAGTAAAATCCTATAAAGCCCGAACAAGCCAAGTAATGCCATTTTTTTATGCACAATGTCAGCTTTAATAAAACTTTGATTCGCACGAGTCTATTTTTTTTATTTCATTGATCATTTTTTTTTTGGGACAAACAAAAAAAATAAAAACACTTGTCCAAATTATAAAAATATGTTTGATTTCAAGAACCAGGTAGATGCAAATTTTTACTTTTTCTGTCTCCATTTTATGGTCCCTTTTGGGGATTCCAATTAAACAAGGGAACACAATCATTGCACTTTTAAAAATTTATTTTTCTCATTTTACCCTTCAATCATTATATTTTCTTACTTTTTTAGTACTACTAATTTCAAATGGCAAGGTAAAAAAGAGAATTTATTACCTATTGCCCATTTAATTTTAAAATGGGACAATTTTTTTGTGATAACAAAAAGTGTTAACTGAGATTATAAAATGGAGACGGAGGGAGTACTTTGTTATAAGGGTATTAACGGCAAGTGGTCCTTTTTCACAAACACTAAAGCAGGGGAGGCCAGTGATATTTAAAAAATCTCAGGGGAAGCACTTATCTATGTATGTCACAAATCTTAGGGGAGGTCAGTGAAATTTGCCCAATCTCCAAGAGCATCCTCATCAGCCTCAACAAAAATTGGACCAAATTTAACCTCAAAAACACTTTTTACAAATTAGCAAGTCACTTTTTCAAAAAACTAAAAAAATCAGACTCTCTATTCTAACTTCACTATATTAAACTATTATTTCTTTTTACTCCTACTTCCCAAAAAAAAACACTACTTTAACTAAAGAGAGAGAAAAAAAAAAAAATTATTAAAAAAATCTTTAACCAGTGAACAGTGACTCTACCCAAATACCGAGTTACTGTAGCAAAGTTACAATTTGCAAAAAAATTGTTGAGGCTGATTTTGGGGTCCTTTTTCCCTTTTGGCTCAACAAAATACCCATCAGGGGCATTTGCCTCCCCTGATGAGATGCTCTAAGTCTTCTGACTTTTTCTTTTCAACCCTACTCAATACCTACAAGTTCAGTCTCTTTCAACCTAGATTACGAGATTTTCCTCGATTGCATAATTTTCCGTCAATTCATTCAGCATATCCCAAAGAAGATTATGTTTGAAATTCCAACTCTCAATTTTTTTTATTTACGTAAAATGGTAAGCGGAAAATGATAATAACAACTCATTGAATTGTCAATAAAGTAGAAAAATGACAAAAAAAAAACAGAACTAGTTCTAATTTTCTCATTTTATGAGATATGTCACTCTCACAATACATCAGTCTAAAACACCAAAAAAGACACTTTCCCAAAAAAAAAGAGACATAAATCGGAAGAAGTTCACAGTTTCTATATGTTAAAGTGTGTTAAAAAGTGTTAAAATTGCATAAAAAATTATGTGTTTTTATTGACAACTCATTGGAATGTTAATAGCATAACCGTTTCTTTATTACCAATATATATACATATATATTGGCCCTACCCTCTTTAGTTTTTTTGTTTTTTTTTTATCAATCTTTAGTTGTTCTCTCTTGACTCTTCTATGGTTTGATATCAACTTCCTAACTACATTTGTATAGTTTGCATTTCTATTTCTCTTCAAGCCATATTTTGACCTGAAAACTTTTATTGAGTTGTGCTTAAATTAGTCCGAATATCCAAATATTAAAAATAGAATAAAAAATAAAATGGGAGTGTGAAAAACATCTTCCTAAATTGTTTTTCATTTGTTGCAGGTAAAATATCTTCACGAAAATATTTTTGGCCCATTTGACGTTGCTTAATTGGATGTGGATGAAAACGTAAAATGTTTTACGAGGAAAATAATGCATATATATAAAAAAAAAAACAAAAAAAAAACAAGGGTTAAGCCCGAAAAGTCTGTTAACTCTTTTATGCGAATTTTTAAGACTTCCAGTCCCGCTCCAATCTTCGGGCCAAGTCAAGAAAATGATCTCAAATTATTTTCAAGTCCACGCCAATATTCCTTCGGACCAAGTCAAGAGAATGATGTTAATTTTATTAAAAGATAAAATAAATACCAATCTTTTATGTGATTAATGAAAAATAACTTTGCATGAACTAAAATTAGAAAATGAACTGATTTTTTAGGTTATACTTCTTTTTAAGTAGTAGTTTAATCCTGAAGAAGTTGTCACATTTCAAATATGTAAGGTTAATGAAAGAAAATGCTTATGTTTAATTTCATTGTTACCGAACCTGTGACAAACAAATTACTATAATTCTCCTACAAATGTTCATAACCAAACACGTTGAAGAAAATGACTTGTCTTTTTTTAAAAACTTGGGTGCAAATAGCGTACCACGTGGCGGAACCCAGCGCATATTTTGGCCGTCCAAAAGTGCTTTAGACTGTTCAAATTTTAGAGAGAAATAGGAGAGGGAGAAATCTGGATCGTCCAAAATACTTTTGGACGACCGAGATGCTTGCTCGGCACAGCGTGTGTGGTTTCCTATTTGCATCCAATTTTTTTTCATTATCCTGGGTCCATTTGGTTAGAACCCAGCACCATGTGTATGGTTTCTATTTACATCCAAAAAAATTTCTTTTCCATGGGTCAATTTGGTTAGAAAATAGAAAATGAAAATTGACCTCTGACATTTTTCCAACCCAGGACAGGAAGTGGCATTTTTAAGTTGACATGTGAGAGAGAAATGATGCCTGAAATGATGATTTCTCGCGTGATCCATGTTACGTATAATTAAAACTTACCATATGTTTATTTACCAGAAATGCTATGCGCAAGAAAGCTTATACCAAATCATACACAGACTGTGAATTTTTTTATTTTTTTTTGCGCAACGGATGATTACACATGAATCAAATTAAGTTCTATCATAAATGTCGTACACATGAATTCCTACAAAAATGAACGATTTAAATCATTCGATCGAGACCATGGTAAATCCCATTTTGCGTGATAGAGGGATCACACGATAGATCCTCACATGGGAGATTCATTTATTCACCATGTACAACTTCTAAGAAATGCAAAAGAACAACAAAATATATCATCACAACCCAACCAGAAACATCACAGCCACGGGGCAAAGAATCGCAATGGTACGCCAATCGATCCAACGTTCGACAATCTGGGCCGTTTTGAAGGAGATTGAAGACGGGTGGCACTGGACGCGGCGTGGGAGACGATGATGATTGATCCCAAGCCAAGTTATGGCGGTGGCAATGACAACAATGGGGGTGAAGGCGTGTAATCGTCTTGCAGATTTCTTTTGCGTTTTCCTCGACCTCCTTTCTCCTCTCCTTGCTCTCTCGTTATGTAATCTTTCAGCCGGTTCACATCTGAAAGTTTTAACGGCTTCACGAGAAATTCCTCCGCTCCTTCCTCCAAACATCTATTTACAGATCATACAAGTATACTATCAGCAGGTTCTCAGAAGCATTGCAACACTTGAGCAAATTTAGTAGGCAACGCAACAACCCACATTGCGGAAAAACCACGTATAACACCAAAATCAGATATATAGGTTCGAGGACGTGAGCTATGATCGTAGCGGCAGGATTACCGTTGCAATTCCCAAAGACACGGCTTAATCGTACTTGTATGTGTTCGTGTGCGTCCACGAGATGTGAAGGAGATGTGGGGAGAAACAGCAGGATCATGTCTGCATATTCAGGTTTCAAACAAGTTCTGGGAAGGCCTATCAAAGAATTCACTAGATTCAATCGATCCGTGTCCAATCAATGGATTGTGCATTTAAAATGAAACAGTCAAAATTCAACTCCACGAATTGATGATCCATGTAACTTCTAAATCACGGATAAGTAGATAACTATTGTCTCTATTTGGAGCTTACAATCATATTTCAAGAACTACAATACTCTGTTAGAACACGAATTATAGAAATACCTGTCGATACGGGCTAGGATATTCTCGGATGACATGATCACCACTGGTATTTCTCTCAAATGCGAGGACTCCTGTTCACAAGAAAGAGTCAAAATCCAGTTTTAGCATTCACTTTGGCTATTAACCCTACAATATGATCAATATCCTCACGGGGTTCGCATTGATTTCATTTCTGTTGGCAGGCCAAGCCTAGCTAGGGCCAATGAGTTCGAGATAATTTTCGAGTCGTTAAGAGCTTGTTCGAGATTTGATTTGTTATTACACTTGAACCGTTTCTGAAGCTCTCTAAGCTTCGAAACCAAACTTGAACAAGCTACTACTTGGTTTCGGTTTGAAATGCTTAACAAATTCAACCTCCTAGTAATTGGCTCAGCTGAGATTTGATTTGGATGATAAACTAACTCGTTAAGTTTTCAAACCAGGACACTGCTCGACTTGTTCGGCTCGTTTACTAACCAGTCTATTTTGGATCCAATAGCCACGGTTTTATTGGCAGCGAAACAGAGCCTCTATAGGAAAAACAAAATCATAATTCTATAACTGACCTTGATCTTCTTGAGCAGTTCATATCCAGTCATCCCAGGCATTGAATAGTCAGTCAAAATTAGGTTCACCTTCAATCCATAAAATCAAACAATAAAAAACCACACATAAATCCCCAAAATTTAACCAAATCTTCTTTTGGAAAAAAAATTAAAGAACAGCCTATTCTGACGCAAGTGCAGGTTAGCGCGGGCGACCTACCCAAGTTTCAAAATTTTCTTATAAAGACGGTAATAATTTTTTAAATTCCTTTTATGACTGTATAAGTTCGTCCGCCCAATAAATTTTTTATTATCATTTTCTCCCGATCCACGCTCGAATCCTGCGTCTTCCTAAAATTTTCCATTTCCATTATTACCAGTAAAAGTATTGAAATTGAAGGGGATGAAATTATCTTACATCGAATCCAACGGAGCTCTTCTTCTCTCCTCCGTTCAAACCGAGATACTGCAACGCTCTGCTCCCACTCTCTACAGCCGTAACTGTATCACCACAATCCCAATCGGTTTCACCACCCAATCAAAATTCTCTAATTACTTTCAATCAGTAATTATACAATAAAATCCGTGTACCTCGGCAAGAAGAAATTCTCAGCAACCGCTCGATCACCTTCCGATCCACGTGGCTGTCATCGACGGCGAGAACATGTAGCTTCGGTGAACCCGCCGACGGTTGATCGAAATCACCGACTTTCTGTCGTATACTCTCTCCTCCCCTTCTCGCCATCGCCGTTCACTTTCTCTCTCTCTCTCTCTCCCCTTCAAGTTATATATATATATAGAGAGAGAGAGAGAAGTATATACATACAGGCATTTATATACTGATAGTGGTAAATAATAAATGCGCATAGATTTGTTAAAGTACAGAGGAAATCCAAAAGGCGAGAGAGATTGATTCTGAAGATCTTTGAAAATCTGTAAAATATTCCACCTGTCTCTCCTGACAACAACTACTCAACGATACACAACAAAATAAAAATTCACTTTCCAAAATTAATTAAATAATAAATAAAAGTTCACATTTTTTCTTTCATTTTTAATTAATTTAAAGTCAATTGAAAAGTCCACCTCGTCTACTGCGTCATCTTATTACTACTCACTCCTATCAGCTTATTTAAAAGTTTTGAAGAATCTGTACACAATTGTGCCCAAGGTTCACAAAATGTCGGTAATTACAACGAGAGTTGAGCACTTCCTCCGAAAGAACTCGAACTTGCCGATTGATAAAATTTTGATAAAATCAAGGTAGTGTTCGACTCTTTAAGAGCTTGTTTGAGATTGACTTGTCAAATTTTGATTTTATCAACTGTCAAACTAGGCTGAAGAACGAGAGAAGCGAAACACCGCACTAGTGTGAAGTTCAACAATTTAAGTTTACTATTTGAAGTGTGAAAATTTTAAATGTGAGGGAAAAAAACGTGAGATAGTTAGAGCCGATTTGGCCGCTCATTTTTTTCATTTTCCACTTCTCCTTTTCCACTTTTTGGTATTTGGGAGCTTTGGGCAAAACAGATTCTGGCCAAAATGAGTTTTCCATTTCTAACAAAGGAGAAGAGAAGTAAAAAAGAGGTAGGGAGTAGCTTTTCCACTTTTCCTTTTCTAACCGGCTTTTTTTTAGTGGAATAGGGTCTTAGTGACCGGGTTGTTCTCCAGTGAATTTTATGAGGATTTGATAAAATCAAACCCTTGATTTTATCAATTCGTGAAAAGATTTCATAAAATCTCACATTTTTTTGTTCTCCAATGTATTTTATGAGGCATTAAAAAATGTGAGATTTTATGAAATCTTTTCACGAATGGATAAAATCAAGAGTTTGATTTTACTAAATCCTCATAAAATTCAATGGAGACCTAGGTGGATTTATGTGACAAAAAAAAATAACCGCGTGTTAAACAAATGCTTATTATACATATTTGGGCATTATAGATTTATAGGTCCTTTACCCTGTCATTTTGGATGGAAGAAGAAGAAAGGGGAGGGATCTCCATTAATGGTGAGAGAAGAAAAAAAAGGGGAGGAGTTTCTCACTGCATCATCCAAACAACCTTGAGAAATCACTCTCTCTCCCTCCTATTCCGGTCATCTCTCTCGTCTCTGGTGACCTCAAAAATCAATTTTGATCACAGATCCGGCTTTGCCTCGACGAGACGAAGACAACGATGCAAATCCAACGACAGGGTGGACCGCACTTGCAGTTGGCAATCCGTTTCTCACGAAATCTCACCACTTTTGGCAAGAAACAAAAATGGGGGAGGGGTGGTTTAAGGGGTTCGGGAATCCCACCGTTTCTCTTCCTCTCCCACCAGTTTTGTCATCCAAACAAGGGAGAGGGTTCGGTCCCCTTTCTTCTCCTTTATTTTCTCACGCTTCCCCTCCATCCAAAGGACGCGTTAGTGTCGGAGGGGCAGTCCACCCAATGTTTGTGTGCGTAAATGTTTGTGCAAAGCGTGCATCAATGCAAAAATATTTGAAATCTCTTCTTGACTAGAATAAATTATGTTCAAATGAATAGAAAGAATAAAAAAATGAAATTACTTAGCAAATATAAATTTTACTTTGTCTATCTGAGCATAAGTCAATATGTACTTAAGTTGTTTGAAATATTGGTACGATTCGTAAGCTTGTCGGTCATCTATTGCCATTCTTACATATAAAAAGAAAAAAAAAAAGTCACTCCAAATTGGTAATCCAATACTATGATAGTACATGATAGCTTTTTAACCTATTGCATGCGCATAAACTCGTGTAATTATTTACAAATTTTATTAACTATCACTACCTTTTTAGTATGTACGGACATTTTTCTATACCAAAAAAAAAAAAAACAACAAAGTACTATAATTTTGCGCAATTGGTTCAAATAGATCAAATCGATCACGTGGTACTAGCACATTGTGTTTGAATCTAGATGGCCGTTTGCTACCCAAAAATGGTCGTGTATGTTTGATTTAACAAGGTTAGAAGCATTTTAAAAAAAAAAAAAAAGGAGTTTTGGGAGATTATTTATTTATTTATTTATTTTTGGTTACTTCGGAAAATTGATTTCGGAGTATGTTTGACCGATAGAGCTATTCAAACTAACTCCTTTTTTTCTTTTTAGAACATTCAAATTTCAAACTACTACTTCAAAGTCCATAAAAATATGTTAAGATCATAGTGAAATGATAGAGTTGACAAATCATTACCTTATCATTAATACATCTATGAAAGTCAAAGAATTTAAATTGATTTTCGTGTGAAATGTTTAAATGATACATCTATGAAAGTCAAAGAATTTAAATTGATTTTCGTGGGAAATGTTTTGAATTAAAGAGTGATTGCCACAAAGGTTAAGGATGTCACGATAAGAACCTCAAAGGGTTGGCAAAGTGGGCATGAAAAAATAATAAGTATTTGACCATGAGGTCGCATGTTCGAATTCTGCGGAGGCCAACCATCCCAAACCTTGGGGCCACTGATGGTTATGCTTGGTCGTTACCTTCAGGCCCCGTAATTAGTTTTGGTGCACACAAGCTGTCTAGACATTTGATATTTAAAAAAAAAAGATGTTACGATAAATAAAAACCAATGATATTATGACACAGCTTGGCTTTGACGTGAAAGAAGTCTTTGACATTGGCCTAGGGCTGTAAACGAGCCGAATCGAGTCGAACCCTCTGAGGTTTGGGATCAGTTCGGTAAGGTATGAGTTCGGCTCGGGTTCGATTCGAGCCTAGACAAGTGAGCTCGAGTTCGGCTCGTGAAAAATTTTCGAAGCTCGGGCTCGGCTCGAATGGGCTCGTTAAACTCAAACGAGCCGAATCGAGCCGAATTTAGGCTCGAATTCAGGCTCGAATCCAGCTTGGTAGGGCTCGTTAAACTCAAACGAATTGAATCGGCTCGAATTTAGGCTCGAATCCAGCTCGGTAGGGCTCGTTAGCAATTTAAAACACAAACTGAGAAAGGAAAGAGACATGCTTCAAAACAATGTTACATGTAGATCTACCACAATAATCAAGAAATCAAAA